>JAAVUH010000085.1:0-191395 GCA_014899045.1 Fusarium palustre
GAATGCATCACCCGCGCCAAACAGACCACAAACCGGGCCACCCTTGCCTCCAATTCCGGGACAATCTCCTGCGCAGTCTAATCGGAAGTCACGCTACGACTCAGCTCCTCCCTTGCCGTCCCAAGTTGGGAGCCCAAATATGCAAGATCCGCGAATATCTCGCCCTCAAGAACAACATCCGACTCGTCACATGCCGCCTGTTGGGCCGCCAATATCTGCACAACCTCGATATATGAATGATGCCCAGTCATTTGCGCCTTCACCTCAACAACAACAATGGCAGCAAATGCTACCACAACATCAGCAATATCAACAACCTCCGCAACCCCCGGCTTGGACCCAAGCTGCTCCACCACAACCAAGTCCTGCGCAACCACCTCCACCTCCTGATCTGCTTGATGAGCCCTTAGAGCTAGCATTGCCGAATAATACAGTAGCGGCTCCTCCAATCCCGCCTAATCCGGAGAAAGATGCGCTTTTGCGACAGTTAGCTCAGACACTGTACTCAATCAGAATGCGTAGCAGGCAGCAGAACGACTCAAGCATGGCCGGCCTACAAGCACAAAGAACAGCAATGTTGTCAGCGATACCTACTTTTCAAGCTGAAGGCGGTCAATTAGCGCAACTTTCAAATGTACTGGCATCGAACTCTAACATTCTACACGATGCTCTTCATAAAGCGGATGCTGTCATTGAGGGATCCAAGAGTCACCCTGTACCAGACGTCGATGAGCTGCTTGTAGCTCCCACTGTGGTTGCAAACCAGCTTTATACGCTAGTGGCAGAAGAGAGAGCTCTTGGTGACGCCATATTCATGCTCGGCCGGGCTGTTGAACGCGGGCGCATTACGCCAGCAGTATTTGCCAAGATGACAAGGCATCTCGCAAGAGAGTGGTACTTGAAAAAGGCATTGGTGCGTAAGATAGGACAAGGAATGGGCCTCGCTACATGATCAAACACGAAAAGGGATTGACTGACGCAGCACCATCGCCAAGCAGCGGTGGGAGTTTTGGTATTGTTCTTGTAGCTGGTTCTGGGATTGTGCATGGAGGGGAAGTGACAGACACTTGGCGAGATCTGACAGCCACGAGGTGAATTACGACATATCTTACTTTGAAACGAAACCAAGGACCATGACATCCTGCTAGTTGGAGGCTTGCGAAGTCTATCTTGCAATTTAAAGCCATTCGCACGGTTCAGGTTCTGATACGATCTGGGCTGCCAGGCACGTGGGAAAGATGAAATAGTCTGGGCGATCCAGACCAATGCGGATGGCTCCCCTTGATCTCAAATACACATCGCATTACGGCAGTTTTCGTGCACGGATTCAGGAACGGAAAAAGCAACGAATCTGTCGCTCGTTCAGCCATACAGCGCCATTGCCATGGCCGTTAGAGTACGCCCATTGCTAGCTCTCGGCCTGTCAAGATATGCACGGATCGATCCCTGAGCAGCAACCAAACCGAACGAGTCTAGCGGCACAAAGAACAATACTAAGCCTCAAAGCCACAAAATGCAAGAACAATACTAAGGCCAGCCTCTCCCCACCGTCCTTGGCGTTCTTAACTTGATTGATGAATGTGATAGCTTCTTTGAAATGCACTTATCTCAGTTTACTTACTCACATTCTTCCCGCCGCTGACAATATCTTGACTAGATAGATTAGTGTTTGTCTTCAAGACCGTTCTCACCTGTACTAATCTTGGCTCTCTTTTCCCTTTCTTTTCTTGTGATCCCTTAACCATGTTGCCACCACTTGCTTATCCTCTCAACGTCAATCTCGTCCTGTCACAGCTTGTTAAACCAAGATTAACTCAAACCGTTCCCGTGTCTTCTTCCCTTATATCTTGAGCTCAGACCTCTCGCATCTCCGTCCACAACGGCTTCTTTGACTATCCTTTCACTGCCATTCGTTGGAGTTGACATCGTTTGAATAGTCAACTGCCAACAACAACAACAACAACAACGACCCTTCTTCTTCACTTCTGCGACTGCCAGTCGTCTATCAGATACCACCATGTCAAATGAACCCTTTGACCCGTTCACTCAGAACATTACCTTCTTCGCTCCAGATGGCAAGACGGAAATCAACATCCCTGTAGCTGCTATTGACCAGATGCGCCGCATGATGGTCAACACCACCATCAACTATGCTACACAGCTCGGCGCCTGTCTCATCATGCTGGTCGTGCTCCTCGTCATGGTTCCCAAGGAAAAATTCCGCCGGCCTTTCATGATTCTCCAAATCGTTAGTCTTGCCATCGCCTGTTGTCGAATGCTACTGCTTAGCATCTTTCACTCATCGCAATTTCTTGACTTTTACGTCTTCTGGGGCGACGACCACAGTCGTATCCCACGCAGTGCTTACGCTCCCTCTGTGGCTGGCAACACCATGTCTCTCTGTCTCGTCGTCTCTGTTGAAACAATGCTTATGAGCCAGGCCTGGACAATGGTCAGACTATGGCCCAATGTGTGGAAATACATCATTACTGGTATCTCACTCGTTGTGTCAATCATGGCTATTAGTGTTCGACTCGCGTACACTATCATTCAGAACAACGCAGTTCTTACGCTGGAGCCCGCGTATCACATGTTTTGGCTCATTAAGTGGACAGTCATCATGAACGTCGCCTCCATCTCGTGGTGGTGTGCCATCTTCAACATCAAGCTCGTCTGGCATCTCGTTTCCAACCGGGGCATTCTCCCTTCTTACAAGACTTTTACTCCAATGGAGGTTCTCATCATGACCAACGGTATCTTGATGATCATTCCAGGTTTGTACCCCTCCCATTGCTTCACCAATCCCTCAAAGAACATGCAAACTAATCAAGTACAGTCATTTTCGCTTCACTGGAATGGGCTCACTTTGTCGACTTTGAATCAGCTTCCCTGACTCTTACGTCTGTCGCTGTAATTCTCCCCCTCGGCACTCTGGCCGCCCAGCGCATCGCCAGCAGCGCTCCCAACAGTGCCAACTCGACCGGCGCGTCAAGCGGGATCCGTTACGGCGTCAGCGGGCCCAGCTCTTTCACAGGCTTCAAGGCACCCAGCTTCAGTACCGGCACCACAGACAGGCCCCACGTCTCCATATACGCCCGATGCGAGGCTGGCACATCATCCCGCGAGCACATCAACCCTCAGGATGTGGAACTAGCCAAGCTGGACCCCGAGACTGATCACCATGTCTGCGTGGATAGAGCCTTTCTTCAGCGTGAGGAGCGAATCGGGGCTCCTCTTTAAGCGGTATACAACAATTATTTCCTTCCCTTTTTCACTCATCAAAAGTCGCATTTCGGAGTTAAAGCATTCTACACGTTTCGAGCAAAGACCTCGAATTCAAAACACCAACATCTAGCGTAGCGTATCGGTAGATCCTCAGTTACCCATTGTTTCCGCTTCTTTCATAGCGAACAGCCCTGATACAACAACCAGGCCGCTGATGCATGAGACGACTCGCATCTTATCTTACTTTCATTACCCAGTTTATGGCTGACTCGCATGGTCTTTAATCAAGGAAATACTATTCATGTTATTGCTTGTTTCTTTAGTCGAAAGATAGTTACGCGCCCAAGCGCACCATAACGATGAATACATCGAGTTGACAACCCTTCTTAACTGTGCTAATTATGATGTCAAATGTCACCTCTTCTAAGTGACATTCGTCAGTGGCAAATGAAACAGTAGTGACAGTGATGTAACTGATTGACTTGTATAACAACTGCCCATCCAAGCCCGAGTCGCACCGAGACACATACCTAATGACTTACTTGTCCGCCTTGACAGAACTCGTGTGATGAGGCATTTATCTACTCACTACGACCACCTGAGATCTTCCTGACTTTGTCCTTGCACATACTGACAAGTCGTCTCAGCTCATTCGCATGCACTGGTCTAGGTTGCTCCAACAAGCAGCGTGCATTGGAAATGGAGGGACTCTCCTCGGACACGCTTTTGAGATTGTCCTCGAGAAGTTCAAGCAACTCAAATTCAGTTTCAGTATCTGGTAGGGAAAACCGGTTGGGAGCTCGAGAAAGAGCATGCTTGATGCGAGAGGATCGTCTTTGAGGTTCGGCGAACAAAGGAAGGGGCGCTATACCTAAGCCAGCCTCACCATCAATATTGAAGCCCGTCCGGGCGATGGAAGTTCGAGGGAAAGACAAAGGCTTTTCCAAAACAAGAGGTGAGATTTCATTGGTGAGAAATGTCTGCCTGAGGATAGGCTGTGATGGAATGGGATCAATGGTGTGAGGTGACAGGGGCTCCTCAGCGGCTTCCGTAACAGTTTGTTCTTCTTGAACCACGGGACTACTATCAGAACTTTGCAACATGGAACCAGCGATGTTTCTCGAGCTCGTAGTACTCCATTCCGATGGTGTCCTTCGACAGGACGTAGATATTCGCTGTAACTTTCCCCGAAAGGATCGGAGGGGGGCTATGATCGAACCCTTCCGCTCATGCTCATCAGGCTTGGCAAAGGTTTGTTGGCTGTCAATGCCCACATGGAGAGGATGAGGAACCAAATTTTGGCGGTCCAATGACTCGAAAAGACTGATCTTTTGCTTCAGAGGCGAGTCATTTTTCTCTGTGTTCCGACGTCCAACTTGACGTTGAAGTGATTTCACAGGTGTCTGGCTTCGGTAAGGGGCATAGCTTTTGGACCTCACCTTTGGCGTATTGGAAACCTCCGACTCTGATGAACTAAAAGACTTTAACAGTGGAAGATCTGAAGGTGAGATCTGTGCTCTGACCGTTGTGGGGACGGATTCGTGACGCTGCCTGTTAACAAGCGCAAGTGAAACTGACTGTTGTTCTTTTGACTGTTCAAGTCTTTTTCGAAAGCCGGAGATCTTCGAATGTGGCAGCTTGGAACGATTTGTGCTGTTTGCACCCGTAAGTTTGAAAGACATTAGATCGTTCTTGCTGAAGGGGACCTGGTCAAATGTATCAGGAGATGCAAAGGATTTATTTCGGGTGCTTGAGGTTCCCCCATATACTGTGTTAGACAATGAAGATGCTATCTTTTGAGCATGGCGCACCCATCCGTGATGCCTGTTTTCTTCAGTTGAGGCTTGCCTTTGGACAGGATCATTGCGGTGGATAGACTCAAATTTCACATCGTTTGCCGACAGTCTCTCATCTATTTGTGGTGATGCCTCGGTATACTGAGATCTTATATAGCTTGGGCTTGCATCTGGGGCAGTCGCCACGAGACTGCTACGCTTGAAGGGGGTCCATGAATCATCTGGCCGATTCAATGGGGACCGCCACGTTACGAAAGGATCGTCAGAAGCGAGAAGAGTACGGGGCGAAGGGATAAGCCGTGATGTCGGAGACAGTGTCTTTGAAGCTGTGTTTTGCTTATCATCTGTTGGCTCATGGTCTGCGGAAGATTGTGCGGCAGAACGTCTACTCTTGAGCGACCGCCAGCTTTTGGAATGGGCCAATCTCGACGGTGAACGAGGAAGTAAAGACGCACGAGGAGAAGCTGAGAGTCCTATATATCGTCATTAATTGCTCGGCAGAGGCAGGCCAGCCTTGTTCTTACCAGTTTGCTGGCTTGCTGTCTCAAAGATCCTTCTCCTCTCTGCAACAGACTTTTGCCTCGATTTGACATCCAAACTTTTACTTGGGGTAATGGGTGATGTGGCCCCAATGGTTTGCGCCCGGCGGGCAAGAATGGGCTCTTGACTTGAATTAGTAAAGCGATTGGATGAGAGATGGCTATCTATTGAGCTCCTCTCTCGCGTAATTATCGACTCTTGAGACAAAGGCTTCGGTAATCTTGATGGAGTCTGTCCAACTATAGAAGGGGAAGTGATAGCGGCAACGGGTTTGGGTTTTGACAAGCCGCGAGGCGAATTGCCAACCGAAGCCACAGCATCAAGGAACTCAAACTTGGAAACAAGCTGTGCCAGTTTACTACTGGCCCGGCTGCGAGTTTCTGAAGACTCGGATATGATCTTGCGAGGCGAAGTTGTAGAAGAATACAGCGGCGAGGTCATATTGTTCTGGCGGAAGCAGAATATCCCTGAGTTCTTGTGTAAGTTGAAACGGTAACACTGATTGGATAAATCACCTCGTGATGCTTGAAGACAAAGAGAAAGTGTCCGTGTTGATGCCGTCAAAGTCTGTTGAAAAGATGTGAATAAGCTCAGCCTGGTATGGCAATACAGAGATAGCAGATTCGTGGCAGTTGAAGATTAACAGTCTCTTCCGTAAATGGTAGGAGCATCGTATTGCTTATTGAGGACCTGTCATGGAAGGCGCGATCATCCATCTTTCAGAGTTGTATTACATAGGTAGGTATTAACTGGTTGCGCCTCAAGCGAGGTTGAATGGAACCTGGGTAGGTAGGTAGGTAGGTAGGTAGGTAGTATGCAGGGTATAGCGTGACACATGTCAGAAGTGATAGAGGTGTGGTATCATATCCAACCCGTGAGTATTGATCATGTCAATTCCAATGCAGCCCATATCATAATGCCATTGGACAGGCACAGGCTAGCTTTGAAATCCCTTCCTGTCTAAAACGTACACTGACTCCTACTAATGTACAAGTAATTCGATTAAATAATGCACAGAGGAGAGGTGGATGCTGGCGCATCCTTAGCTCCTAAACTGATTCTCGTCCCGTCCATTTCCACGCAGTTTCTTTGGTTGCGTATCGTTACGGCGTCATTTACTGGCTGTCAAGAGGTCAACTCGGTGTTCGTTCAAGTCTTGTTTCATAGGGTCGACTTACGGAGGCAGAAGGATCTCGCCCCAAGAGCTGGACAGGAATGTCACAGCAAACTACACTTTGTCAGTACATGCACATACATCCATTGAATCCCCTTTCGTCTGAGAATAGAACAAGACCAAACATACACCAAAGATAGCGATGCTGCGAACGACAGCGGCGTTCTCGGAAGAGGTAAGAGCGTCATAGGTGGAGCCGATAACACCCTTGGGAGCACGGCGAGATCGAGGCTCGACGACGATGCGCTTGGGGGCCATTGTGATAGATTCTGAATCGGGTTCGCGTGGAAATTCGGACAAGTCTGGCGAGACGAGAGAAGCGCGCGCGTGGATCGAGTGAGGCTGTTGACGTCGTCGTTGAATTCGAGGGAAATTTTCGATACAGCTCAATTGAAGCTTTCTTGCTGATAGCAGATAAGGTCACATGATATCGAGCCTCTGACGACAGTTACAGGCTATGCCCCACCAAGGCCATCACCCAGCACTCTCAATGCCGTTGACATTTCATTATTACAGACTCATATATTAAGCAAACAAACTCTTTGTCGTTGTAAAAACATAATTGCCGATATACATATCTATTCTCTACAGTGTTCTTCAGCTTTTATATTGGTTGAAGGTTGATTACGCATTGACCAAGTAAGTTCTGGTGAAGAAAGTGTATAAGAGGGACATTACTTCACTTTCTACCTAGTCACCATCCTCATTCTAATCGACCTCGTTTCTCTCGTCTTTCTTTCACTCAACTCACTCACACTCAAATTAAGAGAGAAGAGTACCACTTTAAGATGAATTCACCTGGACCAGGTGGTTTCTTACCAGCGCCAGGTGGCCTTCCATCACCCGCGCCTTCAACAACCTCATCTTATGCAAACAACATCCAAGGTCTTCCTGCACCAAGAAACAAGGCACTTAAGGCAAATTCCAGCAAGGAATTCATGGTTCGAAGATATGCAGAAGAGCAGCTGATGTTGGCGACACGACGCTACGTCAAAAAGTTTGGTAACGCTGAGCCAGATGATTCAGTTGTAGGATATAAGAGGTTTGGCGAGGTCTGTAAAGATTTGGATAGCGTCATCAACGTTCTATGGCGATCAGGAACCCGTAAGTTATCCTGATACCCCCTCCAATCCTACAAGTCTGGTACAAATCAAGTCTCGCAGCAACACTACAAATACCTTTCTTACTGCGTCTTACAAGCGACTTTACTCGATACGTCCGGGGCTTCCCGCCTGCACCAAAAGCATCATTCGCCATTCTGCACAAACTCGATCACTGTTTCGCTAGTCTTCTCTCAGGCCAAGATGTTGAAACTCATGAGACACTGCCAGGTTTCGAGAACGGGCTGCGCGGCGGCATGACAACTACAGAGATGATCAGATGTCGAAGTTTGGTTGACCAATGTCGCGTATTAATGGTCGAGGTTATGAGAGACCCCGCAGAGGAAGACGAAAAAGACGAAGATGAAGAGAGCGAAAATACAGATACAGACACCGATATGGACACGGACACGGAAGCACCGGCAATCAAAGGCTGGGGCAGCGTGGAAGACGACGACGAAATGATGCTGCAGCTCGATGCGGCCCGTGTCTTTGAGCGAACAATCGTACAGCTCAACGACAGACTTGGCGATCTAGAACCAATCCAAATGTCTGCTGATTGAGGCTATTTTAGTTGCATAGAAAATGGGCTATATTTTGGCACTTCAGGTGCCACGTTTGTTCAAACGATCGGGCTGAATTGGTTGGTTTCAGGCTGGTCGATGCTCTCTATGCACGGATACGATGGCTGAGCCTTTGCTTTGGCATTGAGCATTGATCAAGTATGAGTTGGCTGACAGAACCAAGACGTCGGATCATGTTTCCTTACAGAGAGCTATACGAGATAAAATATGAATTTGGGGGGAGGCTTGCTAAACAGACAAGTGGTAGATCAGTGGAGTGAGAAACACACTTCAATCATCTGCCAGCGCAAGAAGCTTGGCGGTCTATTAGTTAATTGATCACATATTATCGACTCTCTGATCGTGGTTGGCCTCACTATCGAAATCATGAAACATATAGTGTCGGGTTTTAATTAGTGTCTCCATAGTATCCTACTGTCAAGTCAAATAGACGAAGAAACAAATTCTATAGCTCTCTCAGTTTTGTTGATGTGGTTTCTTTCGATTATACTTGTTAGCCTTTCGGGTCGTAGATTTATTTAATTGATGATTTACAGTAGCACAAACTCAATCTTGGTCTAACAGAAAAGCTGACCTCCCAGCTCAAGGATACAAAAATGCGCAGCCTAAAAATGCAGTCTAAATAGAGTAAACTGACTTGATAATTTCGTCTACCATGGCCCAGGGCTTCCCAGGTCTTTCCAATGGCGCCATTCCCGAACCTCGATACGACTTATAATCGTCGTCCATTATGATGATCAGCTTGCTAAAAATACAATCTCCAAGAAGCCAAGTGAAACCTCCAAGAAAGACAACAAAATCTTGTGTATATTACACGACATGTTGTATCTTTCTTTCTTTCCCTCTCTCCCAGACTACAGACAGAGTACTAAGCCTGTCCCTGTTCTTAGTGGACGCTTAATCCCTGACACTTTTCACCTCCTTTCTTGAGC
This sequence comes from Fusarium palustre, assembly GCA_014899045.1. NCBI lineage: Eukaryota > Fungi > Ascomycota > Sordariomycetes > Hypocreales > Nectriaceae > Fusarium > Fusarium palustre. The sequence continues at coordinate 9,352 of JAAVUH010000085.1, forward strand.
CGCCTAGCCTGCCTTAACCTCGTTGGTTAATGATTCTCTACCATTTTGTTTCAAGTGCCTGCCAAGAACCAAGCAGTGACCTGAGTATCCGTACTCTTGTTTTCTTTTGTTCGAGGCAATTCGCTCTCATCGCCATTAAGCGCTCTGTACTGCTACTGCATTGTCTTGGTTAATATCCAACAGCTGAAGAAAAGCAACAGAGAGGGTCATGGGCTCATTTAGCTCATCTCCGAACTCATGTTCCCAAGTGGAAGTATACAGGGTTTATATTGGCTTAGTGGACAAAATCTATAATTTGCCCCTGGTTTTATTTCCGATACACTAGACTAGCCGGACGCCTTGCTCATGAGAGCAGACAGTCTTATGGTAGGTAGAGTAAGAGGACGACGAGTCAGTAGAAAACAAGACAAGTCTGTTCCTGACCATACGTACATAGCGTTCCTCGTACCCCCTGCAGAATCGGCCTAGATATCTGTATCCGCTGTTCTAATCATCCACTTAGCTTGCTCCTGTGCCTGAACATCACCCGTTGCTTCTAGATCCTGGTCCCTTGATATGATTCATGCTGTCTACCCCATCTTCTCCAGTCTCATATCCATACCCATGCCCATAGACGACTACTTCTTGGGGGAGGGCCTAGCTATGCCGGGTCTCTTGACCCTCACATCTCGTTTTCGTAGAAGGGGTGGAGTCATTCTTGTCTCGGGTCGCTTGGGTGTTGTAGACAGAGAACCTATATATAAAACATCCCACATGCCAGTGATCTTGTCTCTCTTTCTTATTCTCCACCACGCGTCCAGCCATTCTTTGTGTCTTTTTTCTCCCACATTCTTTTCTGAATCCTTGCTTCGAGATTCGATCATCTCAAGCTTCTTTCGTTCCTTTTTTGATATACACTCTTTCTCGCCTTCTTCGGTTTCATTCCTTTAGCCCTGGAGGCATAACATTCTTTTATCTGCTCTTCCTGGTTGTGACATTCGATCCATTCTTCAAAAAGACTTCAAGTTTGTTCCAGAAATCTCAGTGTCCAAGACATTTTTATCTCCGTGTCGACAACAGGTTTCACTTCGATACACGATGCTCAACTTCCTCCCCATTCTCGCTGCCTTGGCCTCTCTGGCCTCTGCCACCAGCGCTCCCCAGCGTCCCGGACTGAAGCTGCTCTGGAAGGACGAGTTCACTGGTTGCCAAGGCTGCACTCCCAAGAGCGACAACTGGAACACAGCTCTCAACATCAACTCCAACAACGAACTTCAGGTGTACAGCACTTCCAACAAGAACATCCAGCTTTCCGGTGGCGATACTCTTCAGCTCGTTCCCTGGAAGGACGGCAAGGGTGAGTGGACCTCTGGACGTCTCGAGTCCAAGAAGGCATGGCACGCAGACAAGAACAAGGCTCTCCGTGTCGAGGCCAGCATTCGGATGGGTGACTCGGCTCGTAAGCAGGGCATGTGGCCTGCCTTTTGGATGCTCGGCGATGCCCTCCGTCGTGGTACCGAGTGGCCTCTTTGTGGTGAGATCGACATCTTCGAGAGAGTCAACGGCGACATGACAGGCTTTGGTACTGTCCACTGTGGACACGAGGGTGGCGGCCCCTGCAACGAGCCCGAGGGCCTTGGTCAGCGAGTCACTATTCCCGACAACGACTTCCACGCCTGGTCTGTCGTTATCGACCGACGTGCCTCCAGTTGGCAGGATGAGAAGATCACCTGGCTTCTCGACGGCACACCTTTCCACACTATCTCGGGCAAGACTCTCAACGACGAGGGAACTTGGGCTACTCTCGCCCACTCTCCCATGTATGTCCTTCTCAACGTCGCCGTCGGTGGCAACTGGCCTGTAAGTTTATATCTTGTCGTTTCGGATGAGGGAAAGGATTAGAGTACTAACACGAACTCGCAGGGTAACCCCAACAAGGCCACCGAGCCTGGCTACAAGAACATGATGGAGGTCGCCTACGTTGCCGTCTATGAAACAACAAAATAGTTACCCGCGTAGCTAGAACTCTTTTCTCCATTTTCAAACTTCTGCTTTATATACTTCTTCTGCCAGCCCTTGCTTGGCCTTCTTCGTTTTTATCTCAATCTTGCCCACATCAGGGATGGCAGCCATCGAAGTGTCTTCAAGGCTGGCTTTCTTGGTTTCCTCGGTGGCTGTTCATCATTGAAAACCGCTGTTTTCAACCGACCTGTCCTTGTTTCCTTTCCCTGTCTTAGAAATAGCGGATACCCAGTGTTGAAAATATCCAAACGGATTTGTGTAGATAGCTCGTTATCTGAAAACAAAAACAAGACTCACGACGTTATGACTCAAATATGTCCTGATCGATGATTCAGCCAAGTGCTCCGATAGGAGATTAGAAGAAACCGTACTCCGCAAAATTATACTGCAAACATAGCAGGCCAGGGTTATTGGGCGCATATTCATATATACAAATCTTCACGTCCAGTAACGAATGACTATTCATGTCAGTGTCATCACAAGGGACACGGTCCGCAACTGTGATCAAGTATGACAAAGAAAGGACAAAGAGACGTTTTATTGTAGCTCATTAAAGACAGAACTATCAGTTGATGCGTTAATCTTTTGCTGGGTCTCGATACTCATGAAATTGGCAAGTAAACCACCAAACGTAATAGATAGAAGAAGGAAATAGGGAGTCTGGTCTCTGAACACATCGAAGTAAAAAAGAACAATAGCAAGCGTGGTATGTAATTTTCGCCGTAAGCTTAGGTAGGGATACACCAGATAAGTAATTCGACACTTTACACAGATGGATGTTCGCTCCAACTATCCTCCACCTCATCTCAATAACATCTCCTGGCTCACCAGGGATTTCCACCGTGCACCCGTGATAATAGTACCCGAAATCAAGAGATAGCGAACTGTAAAAAGGACAAAAAGATAGGAGAGAAAGAGACGTGTGAGACCGTGGGGAGTCCCGAAGGTAAAGCCAAGTCGTAGTATGTGGGTGTGCGTGTCGAACCAGCTTCAGTCAAACACCACATCCAGCGTCGGTAACATAAACCAAAACAAATAGTGCTCTTTTCCCCTGAAACCACCACATAGGAGGGAAATTGCCTCCTGGACCAGATCGCCGATTGACCATGATATAGTTTCCACTCAGAACGCCGTGACAAATGATGCCTGATTAAGTCTGAACCCAAGCTCGTGTTTAATGCCGACCCAGCCTCTCAGCAGGCTGCTAGTCTGCTCCAATCTCGTCACCCATCGGGAACGCTTCTGTAAAGTTGAAAGCCGAAGCGTCACCATCCTGGTCGTGCAAGAACGAGTCAAAGTCAAAATCGTTGAGCACGTCACCCGAGTTAAGAGGGTTAGCCAATTCCATGCCGCCGCTATCAAACTGCAATTCATATCAGTAACAAGACCTTCTAACCGTGCCGGATTTACACGTACCAATGGGCCAAAGCTGTTATCCATGCCCATCATCTGATTAGGGTCGTGCTGAGCTGGTGGTGCTGGAGGAGGTGCGGTTGTAGCCGCAGGAACGTTAGCGGGTCCAGATGTTTGCTGGCCGTTTTGGGCGGCGTTGGCCTGGGCATTCTTGTTAAAGTTGGCAGCATTAGCGTTTTGGATAGGCGTCGCAGGAGCAGGAGTATCCTGCGAGTCGTTGTTGTCGTTAGAAGGGGTCGCGCCAGCGTTGTTGGTGTTCTGGTTGTTTGCCTTCTTATTGGCAGCAGCGCGCTACAATTGTTAGCTTTAATTGTCCAAGCAAACGAATGAGATGGAATTACCTTGTCCTTGGCAGCCTTGGATTCCTTCTTCTTTGGAGCGGCCTTGTTGGTCTGGCTGGGAGTTGGCGGTGCAGCGGCCGCTTGTTGAGGAGAAGCTGTTGTCCGGCTGTTGGCTGCGTTTGCAGCGCCAGTTGGTGCTTGGGGAGGAGGCATAGATCGTTGCTGGGGAGTGCTTTGAATCTGGGGACTTTGTTGCATCTGTTGAGGCACCATCTGTCCGTTGGGCCCTTGCTGCCACTGTTGGGGATTTCCTTGTGGTCCTTGTCCTAGTTGGCCTTGCTGCTGCTGTTGTCGCGCGGCCATCATCTGTGGCGTCATCTGTCCGTTGAAGGGCTGGCCGGGTTGACCGGGATGAGAGCTGGGAGGTCGCATGCCGTTCATAGGCTGCTGGCCGCCCATGTTACCTTCCATTCCCTTGAAGAAGTGAGGCGCCAAGTTGGGGTCCATGTTGTTGCCCATGAAGTTCATGGCCGGGTTGGGTGAGCCACGGGATTGACCACCCTCGGGGACTGGTGAGGGGATACCAGAGTTGTTCATCTGAGGTGTGCCGCGCTTCATCTGCTCAGCAGGGTTGGGGGAAGCGCCTGGTCGCATGGCCTGAGGTGATGTATCCGGGAACTGGCCGTTTGGTCCAGGAGGACCACCGGGTCCAGGTTGACCTTCCCGGGGCATGCCGTTACCGCCGACGGTGTCTTGCTCTTGGCGGGCCATCATGAGTCGCTTCTTGTTCTGCTGCTCTAGAAGCATTAGCTGCATTTGATAGTCTTGGAGGGCATGGTTGCTTCCCCCTCCGTTTTGGGGACCGCCAGGTCCCGGCCGGATGCCACCTGGGCCTCCCATTTCACCTGCGTTGTAGAATGCATTAAGAGCAGTTCCATCAGGGCCCTGTGCCATCATTGGAGATCCTTGACCCTGAGGAACAGCGTTTGGCATCTGCTTGCCCCCCATTTGAGTGCCGTGGTGTTGCTGTAGGTTTTGCGAGTATGTTGCAATCGACTTTTGCTGAGCGGCGGGGGGGGCGGAGGCAAAGTTTGCCAATTGCTGAGGGTGTAGCGAGTGGGGGTTGATGCCATTGGCAGTGAGCATTTGTTGCGCAGCGGCAGTGTTGGGCGCGTTCATCTGTTGAGGCATTTGGCGGCCATTGGGCATCATGCCAGCGGGCTGATTATGGTTGAAAGGCGCACCGTCAATGCGTTGTCGCTTCGGCGAGGGAGCGTTCTCCCCAGAAGCCGGTGATGAAGGTCTGTTTTGGCCGTCCATGCCGGAAGGATCTCGTTGCATCTGGTTCTGCTTGGCCTGTTGTAGCATCATTTGAGGGCTGGACGTCACAGTTAGGCGAAGAGCTTATCAAGATGAGAGACGGGAAGCTCACTTGTTTTGGTTGTTGGCCATGGCAGCGCGGGCAAGGTTGCCCTGCTTCATGTTCATAGCCATGCCACCGTTTTGCATTCGCATCATTTGATACTGCTGCTGGGTCATGTCTGGTCGCATTTGTCGCAGAAGTTCCTGCTGTTGATTCTGCTTTAGCCGGGATTGCTGCTACATTGCCACCAAGGGTCAGCATTGGTCACCAGCCAAAGTGGTTACCAAATGTTAGGGGTAAGAGCAGTCAATCTGACACCATCCCCCATTGATTGGAAGCGGTCACAGAACGATCGTGCCCATGGTGGCAGCATTACGGCAGAAACAAATAAAAAAGTAAGACATACCTGAGTGTGCTGGACATATTGGTTGATGGTGTTGTTTCCGCTCTTGGCTCGCTGCGCGTAGTAGATATCCCAGAACACGGAGAACCACTCGTAGAGGAAAGAAGTGTCGGAAGCAGGCATAGGAAGCTTTGGCGGAGGCAAGTCTTCGGGGAGTTTGGAATCGATATCGTCCTTGGAATCGGTGTCCATGGAATCATCACCGACGCCGTTGATGAGATTTCCGTTCTCGTCGCGACGACGGTTCGCGCCGTCCTTTAGGACATTTACCTGCTGATCGCTATCGAGGAGGGATCGAGCGCATTGGTACATTCCCATGCGAATAAAGTACTCGTAAATGTAAGTGTTAAGGATGCTGCGCTGGTTATCGTTTGCCTGACGAGACGCGGCGGCCGCAGCCGCAGCAGCCTGCTGAGGGTTGACGGCGCCGTTGTTCATCATAGGCATGGGGGCACCTCCAACAGGGCCACCCATAGGGTTCATGTTGGCCATGTTCACGTTTGGATTCATGACCGTTTATACTTGAGAACTAAAGAAAAAGAAGAGAGGCCTAGAGGCTCTGCCGTATCGGCAGCAAGTCGGGGGCTCGTGTAGCCACGGGGGCGTGCCACCAGGCGGAGCTGCGCTGGATAGCCTCCCGACGTGGACGTGACGGGCAATAAACCCAAAAGGCGCGAGCGAAGGGATCACCAACAAAAGAGGCGTGGACGCGGTCCAAGCTGCCAGGCGCGCGGTCGGGCGGGGACGAGGTGAGAATCGCGAGAACCACGAGACTAGGAGAAAGAGAGGCGAACCCGAAGTAGCGGGAATTGGAAGATCGTGTCAATCGTCGGCAATGGGCGGAAACGTGTCGCAGGTAATTAGCAATGAAAAAAACAAGGCGGTTATAATTATGCGATGCTTTGCGATGCGATAGTCGACCGGAAGTCGATGTCGCGGTGATGAGTTGGATATGTAAAGTATGGTGGATGAATATGGTGTGGTTGGCGTATGTTGGATTTGGCGGAGTGTCGAGGTAACTGGGAGTGGAAAGTGGGCGCTGGGCTTGTGCTTTCCCTGAGGTGATGCTCAGTGCTCGATGCTCTCAGCGTAAAAAAAAAAGAGAGACAGCACACAGACGGAGACTGCCTGGGGTTGGATTCGGCCAGGGGTGGGAGGATACTTGTATGCTGGCAGGGGACCAGGGCAAATATTAAGTACCCTAAGAGATCCGACGGAACGCGCCCCAGGGTTAAGAGGGTACCTCCAAGTTGTATGTAAGGAACAGGCTGTTAGAAGTACCAACAGCAAACGGAAGCGGTTCAAACGCCAGACAGATGGGAACAGGACTTCAATGAGTCTGTCTTTATTGCGTTTACTTCTTTGTCAAACACCACATTTGAAGTTTGCAGAATTAAGAAGCACTGAGCCGAGCAAAGCAAAGAAAAGCAAAAGGGTGTGAGTGTGAAAAAATGAAAAGGGAGCAAGACAGCAAGACGGAGGTTGTGGGTGGAAAACGTGGTCGGTTGTGGTGGCAGTTGAGAGCACAGTTGTTGAGTGGGAGGATAGGAAACTTTTCTTGTTCTCGCTCCTCTTTTCTCCCCTTCCAAACCCTGATAAGCTCAATTGAAACTATGAGTAAATATGACCTGATGCTTATCCAATTATTCCACGTATTTTGCATGTATGCTCTCCAACTTGCAAATATATTTGTATCTCGAATTTACAGTGACGCATCTCGACGTTTAGACGCATGCAATTTACAAGTACGCCAGATCTTGTCCAAAACGGTAAGAGACAAAACTACAAGCCGTCTGTCTACCAAAGCTTAGGTTTCTCTGGGACCTGGGGGAGAGATCCACCAGCAATGCGATGCGTCGCCTCCTTGCAGCTAAAAGAAGTCGGGGAAGTCGATCATGGGTATAGAAATTGTACATACAAGTCAGCCTAGTAGTCGAGATATCGATCTTCAGGCTGATATATGTCCAAAGCTGTGTGAACTAGACTCTTGACGTTCTACAATTTGGCTCAAAGACATTTCAACTTGGCTAATAAAAACTACCGAGACTGGTTTGATATACATGGATCACATACGGCAAGAAGCGGCTTCTAACCAGGGCAGGCAGGATTCCATAACCACAGGGCTACCCGCCCTGTGAGGCTCAGTAAACTCAGTGCATCTCACCACTTCCAGCGGCCTGGACCGCAGCGGCAGTGGATGCTCTTCAGGGGCTTTCATTCAAGGTTTGAAAGTTAGCGGACCCGAGTGATCGAAGTCGGGTCGCGTCACTCCACAGGAAAAGGACTGGACCCTGATCTAAAGGCGCGCGCTCTGGTCTAGACAGGTTTCCGGACAACTGGCGCGCCAAGGATGGACGCGCTACATAAGATACGTAAAATTCGGAACAAGGTGCGTAATTTTCAGACCATCGGTTGAAACTGGTCATTCTTGAGACCTGAGGCATGATGTTGGAGACCCGACAAAAAGGGAGCCTCAAGTTTTGATGAAGAAATTGCTTCGATATCGCCTCAGGCATGAATGTCCGTCATTGGCCTGAGCTTGTACCTCCACTAACGGACTGTCAGTCGATCGTGTTCCATTATCATGGGGGGCTAGACATTATCCATCTACCAAAGGTTTAAATACAACTTCTGACCTGCCTGCCTAACTACCCGGTACCTTGCGCTGGTCTTCTATTATCTCGAAGCCCAAGGGTTGAGTTGCTGCTGGATATATATAGATAAGTTGTTACTGATAATGCTTAATTGTACTTAGTTCTCGATATAGGAATGGCAACTCTTTCTTCGATCTGTCATGTCAATCGCCGATGTCAGGCGTGATCTTTATTAAACGTGCGTTTCTAGGCTAGCACGTGGCTGACAGCTGTCCTCCTCCAGGGTATTTACATGCACCATGCATAATCCATAGCCAACTCCCAACTAATAAATGGATTTTGTCGCTGGGTTTGTGTTGCATACCAACTGTCCTGGCCAACATGTCGTCATGCCTACCGTTGGTAATGCTTTGACGAGGAACTTTCCATCGATGTCCACTGTGTAGATTACCACTTGGCCATCTATATCTCTATGGTAGAATGCCAAGTCGTCGTCACATTCGTAACTTATTGCTCCTCTAAGCCTCTCAGTCATCCTCAGGTGGCAGTTCATCGTCGAGGTATCGAATTAGCGAAACCCTCATCTCTGTGCTTTCATTGCCTCGCAAGACATCACTGACAAAGTGAGCCTCTACTTGCATCTGCACCATCTCCAGTGCACCTCGTAGCACTCCGCATAGAATGTTGGAGTACCAGAGCTGGTCTTGTGCTCGTCCATCATCAGGAAGCTCGACAAAGTCAGCCAGAGGGTTCTCTTCAAAGACCAACGAGAACTGATCGTTCTCACTTGTCCAATTCAGGACTTGAGGAGTGATGTTGAGGAAGATCTTAAATCCAACCTGTTCTTTTGTTAGTCGATATCAGATGTTATATGGTGATTTTACGTACACGAGAAATCATCTCGGCTGTCTCGCGGAAGTTGGCGCATCGCTTCATAGTGTTAGACTTGGCAAGGTAGTCTTCGATCAGTCGTAGCCCGATGTTGTAGCCCATCTTGTCGAGCTGCTTGTTCACTTCCGCATAATCGCTTTCGTAATCTTTACAGAGCTGTGCGACAATAGTTCCGTACGTTAAGGTGACGAGCTCAGCGTTGACCTTGTCGATTCGGGTTCTGTTATGCTGGTCAGAGGAACATTCGATTGAGACGCTGTAATTGTTGCCTACTTCCAGATCCTGGGTCCAAGTTAGCATTTGTAACGTGTTTGCGACCAATCAATGTAAATGGACATCGTGGTGAACATACTCCTCGCCCAACCGAGTCGCTTTGTTAGATGCCATTATTGCGGTTGTGAGAGGGGAATGGGCGTGGGACAAGCGGCAAACTTGTGAGCAGCGACAGGACCTTCTGCTCAGTCGACGATACGATATTAACAATCAAAGATTATAATAGAATAAATAGCGAATTTGCAAAGCGCTTTCAGAGTTGCGATGTATAGTAGCTAACTGTAACCAGGGAGGTGAAGCAATAGCGCCAACATTGCCCTGGGAAGTCGGTGGACGGAGCGTTGGAATGCCGATACCAGGAACAATTCCGGCCCGGCTACCAATTATTTGGGAGCTTGATTTGCATGAAGTCTACCACCATCGTCAAAAGTTAAGCAGCAGCAAGCTCCAAGCTCACTCAATAGCTCTGGGAGACGGCAAAAAGCGAGCGCACTTGTACAAACAGAGTCGCACAGGCTCAATTGTTCTTTTAATCACCTTCAAACCACACAATGTCCGCCGAAAAGCGTCCCGCCGATGATGATCCCAGCTCTTCCCAGTCACTCGTGAAGCGACAGAATGTCAACTCTTCCACAGGCGCAGTTGCGCGTTTGAACGCGTCAAGCAATGCGTTGGTGCAATCGGTATGTTCAATAATAGTCTCTGTGCCGGAACAGCGGACTAACTTGTCAAGGCACCGAGAACAAGCGGGCTTCAAGCTCCTGTTATGGAACTGTCAGGACACTCGGGCGAGATTTTTGCAGCCAAATTCGATCCTACAGGCAACTTGATTGCATCCGGTGGAATGGACAGATCTCTGAGTAAGCAAGAAATCCTGCACTGCCTGCGACGATGACTGACTGACCTTGACAGTGCTCTGGAGAACCTACGGCGATTGCGAGAACTACGGCATATTGAGCGGTCACAAAGGCGCAATTTTGGATTTGCAATGGTCCCGCGACTCAGAAATTCTATACAGCGCATCCGCTGATATGCACCTCGCGAGTTGGGATCTGACGTCAGGTACTCGAATCCGTAGATATGTTGGACACGAGGAGGTGATCAACACAATGGGCATCAGCAGACGAGGAGACGAGATACTGGTCAGTGGCAGCGACGATTCAACTATCGGAATCTGGGACCCTCGATCGAAGAACGCCGTCGACTATATCCAGACCGAGTTCCCTATCACCGCAATTGCCGTGTCAGAAGCTGGCAATGAGATATACGCAGGCGGCATCGACAACGACATCCGAGTGTGGGACTTGCGAAAGAAGTCGGTTATATACTCGATGCTGGGTCATTCAGATACCATCACTTCGTTGAGAGTTTCTCCAGACTCTCAATCGCTTGTCTCATATGCTATGGATTCTACCGTACGGACATGGGATATTCGACCCTTTGCACCTACAGAACGACACATCCGAACCTTTGACGGCGCGAACATGGGAATTGAGAAGAACCTTCTGGGAGCAAGCTGGGATTCGGAAGGCAAGAGAATCGCAGCAGCATCAGGTGACGGAACAGTCATGGTATGGTCAAGCGAAACAGGCAAGCTCGCGTACAAGCTTCCTGGCCACAAGGGCACGGTCAACTGTGCTGAGTTCTCGCCAGGAAAGGAGCCTATTCGTAAGTGTTTTGTCATCCCATTCTGAGTCGGCAAACTAACGAGATACAGTACTTTCGGCATCATCAGACCGCAAAATGCTTCTCGGCGAGCTGAAATGAGCGGCGTCGGCAACGACCCGATATTCTAATTTACTATAGCTCCCTGCTGACAAAAATTTGGGAGATGCACGCGACCGTTTACCAAGACCGTTGGTGAGGGTATACGCCCTTGATGCTCCATAACTGCAAGTCAAGGAAGTGACCAGGACAGCATTTGATCCAACCAAGGCTGAAATTGGGCCAGGGAGTGTTGTGCAACTCTAACTATTATTGCAGGGAGCAATAATATTTAAACTGAGGGAGTCGGTGGCGGCGACGGCGACGGCTTAGAAAAGCGGACTACTGCATATATTTACTGTGCAATTTTTAACAATAGTATCAACATAAACATGGGGAGGAAGGAGGCGTTCTGGCTTGCATCAAACATGAGACACGAGCTGGGGCATGCATTGGATGTTTCGTAGCAATCCCTCACAACAACAAAGTTGATGAATACTACTAGCGGACAGCGCTCTGGCATGCCCTTGAAGAACAAACCACACTCAAACACGATTAAGCTTGATGGCTGTGGTGGCTGCCAATCAGAGTTACAGATTGGCCTTTATTGTAAGGCTAACTGCAACCCTATACCTCGTAAGCTGTTCAATAATTACAATCTTTTCCTCCACACAATTGAATAGCCAGAATTTAAAGGTTTCACATTCTGTTCTCCCTGCATCAGACCTGGTTGGTGGTGATGAGCTTCAAGCCAACCCGAGACGGCCAAGCTTTGTCAACAGTGACAGGAGTCAGAGAGACAGCCGCATCAGGACTAGTCCTTTGATGCAGTTGGTCTGGTTTATGTTTTACCCCTGGATAGGTGCTCGGACTAGGCAGGTAATTTGTCGATCTCCACAATCCACGTTCTTACCGCAAGGAACGGCCAATCCATTTAGCTTGATCAACCGTCTGTGTTGCGCGATAATTTCTTAATAGATGCGCCCAAAACCAATTGAACGAATGCTTCTTCCGCAAACAGCGACACATACACGCGTTTATCTGGTCATTTACTGTGAATCTAATGGTTGACTATCAATCTCAGGCCTGTCGTTTACTTGTGTGCTATGTGTGTTGATAAGCCTACAGCCAACAATACCCTTGAAGACGAGGATCGTGAGATCCCTGACACACGGTTTGTCCCTTTCGGAGGACCCGTTCTCTACTGCAAGTGACCTACCTGGACCTGGACTAGAAGCTGAACTAGGTTGTCATGACATGGGCCCGGCTGTCAATCAAGGGGGTTAAGAAAAGGGATCCTTGTGTGTGAATAACAAACGTCCAACCGGGGCATCTGCCCATTCGAGAGCCCACTAGCTAGATAATTAGATCATAGCGAAGCTGAACGGGCTGGGTTTGGCTGTGATTTATCGACTCTTGTCTCCTCTTTTTTATTGGTTTTCTAGTCACTCATCGTTTCTTCTCGTCCGTCTTCGTCGTCCCTTGTTGTGTGCGTGCAGTCGCAATTTCACGTTCAAGACAGGCTCTTGAACCTTTCTTTTTTCTAGTTCTGTTATCTTTTCTTCTGCGTGCTTGTTGTTTCCCTCTACTAATAATGTCCGTAATGGTTCAACAAAACTCATCTTCATAACAAAGCGTGTGAATCGTATGTTTGTACACTCTCACTACCTGGTCGAGAATACATGATAGCGCCGTCTTAGTCGCTTTACCTGAGTCGTACATAACGGTATCCATCGCTCCGTATATACTTGACTAGGTCCCCGCTGAGAAGAAGATGACTTTAGATCGTACCGACATGGAGAGGCTTCGTGCTGATCTCATACAACGATCACGCATGGAGCGAGGTGGAAATTCGAATGAAGGCGTTGCCAATGCCAATGCCAATGCCAACGACAATGACAATGACAATACCGATATCGAAGCTGGACAGCGACAACCTAGCATGTCAGAGTCTCGCCCAAATATTGCGCCTCTGTCACGGTTGCTGGGCCGTGGACAGCCTGCTTCAATGACTGGACAACCTCAGCTTCCCGAAATCGAGAGCGTCAAATCCCATGACTCCAGTTCGAACCGACCTGGCGCCGGTCGAAGATTTGCTGTACCAAACTTCTTGCGAATATGGAGCCGTAACAGCAACCCATCGCAACCTGACGATATTCGCAATGCGACGGCCTCTCCCTCACCACTACTACCCATCACTGAGCCTTTGTCGCCTTCGAGACCGGAACCTGTCGCTACGCCTTCTGCGCAACCGCAACAATCTCGACACCAACGGCGTCAACAAAGTTCTGCTGCTGCTCCTCTAGAGGCACATCTCTCTGAACTTCTTGGTGGACCCATTGATAGGCAAAGAAGGAGGCGGGAGCACCACGAGGGAGGGCGTGATGGCCACCGATCACGTAGAAGTCGTGAGCAACACCCAAAGTACTTGTTGGGTTGTATACCATGGGTGCGATCAAGACGTATGCGAGCGCAGATCCTGAGGTGCATGACCTCGGGTCTGTTCTTGATTATACTCGTTACTGTTTGTAAGTCACCAGCCCCAATTGCAATACTGGTATTTGAATGAGACACTAACAGAATGGCACAGACCTCTGCCTTTCAATGACCAGAAAGGTTAATACGCGCGAGATGAATATCATGCTCATCCTCGTCATTCTATTTGCAGCAGCTTTCTTCTTTCACGGACTTATAAGGCTTTGCCTTCTAATAATAAAAGGCAACCGAGAGGCTGCTCTGCGGGCGAACCGACCTCCTCGATACCGTGGACCTCGATATGCAGTACCCCCAGTTCCTATCCCCGTTGTTCTTGCGCAAGATGAAGAGGCTGTTGGCGGGGACAACGAAGCAGCAAAGACAATGCCCCCTGCTTACGGTCGTTGGCGTGAGACAGTGGTAAGTTTTCGAAACTCCGAAGTAACGATATGCGGTCACGATCTAACAGAGTACAGCGAGTTGACCCGAACCGTTTGTTCTGGCAACGTAATGAGAATGTGGACATTTCTCAGATGAGACCCAATACAAGGTCTGGTCCTCGGCCACCTTCGTATGCATCTGAAGATGGCATATCATATGTAGTTGAGGCACAACCTCGATCTACAGCACCAACCACTGACGTCCCTCTTCCCACTCACCCATCAGAGATGGGCAGAGTGAGTCGGGTGCCAACTGAGTGAGAAATCGGTTGAAAGCATTTCAAAAACTATACCCATACACTATTAGCTACAAAAAGCAAAAAGCAAAAACACTTGAATACCCCAGAGCTCGATGAAGGGCATTGTTGATTTAAGCGTATACGAGTACCCACGGCATTGTAACCACATATTAGCGTCGTTTACATAGGTAGTATTGTTGCTGTTCTGAAACACAAGTTCATGAAAACTTCCAACGTTGAGATGCAGATAGAAAAAAGCAATATCACGAACTTTTTCCGTCTAAGCATGGTACTCGGCGGTGATGGCTCCAGTAGCAATGATACTCAGCAGGTGAATGTTTGACCATTGTTGAGTCCAGCCTATCTCGCTTTCCTCAGCAGGGTAGAGCCAAGACTAGGTACAGTACAGTACAGTACTCTGAGTACCTAACTAGTTTAGTTATTTGTTTCTGGTAACTTTCGGAAGAACCATCTCCAAGCGTCAAATTTACTGGGGTCTGATATCACTTGGCTCTGAACCCTGCCACTTGCATCTGCGATTAAGAAATTCGATTGCTCGAAATGTAAAGAATTGGGTAGTGCTTCAGTAATAGATACTAACTGATTGGGATCTCTATGTCGATGGTTCCTGGATCGAGTCTCTCTGCTACAGGATCAGCCAGTCTGATATGGAAAGCTGTTATTCATCACGTGCATCGATAGGCACTTTTAATATCGAACACGCCGCTTGGCAGGAATGGTCAAACTGGAAACCCTCTTTTCTAGTTAAAAGTTGACTTGAACCAAGCTTTCTCCCATCCTCTCCCAAAGAAGTCAGAACCAGTGATCAGTGATCAAACTCGTGCTATTGAAGGTGTGAGGAGAAGAGTTGGAACGAATGACATTGGACAATTATCGATTGGGCCATCAAATCGCGGCTTCTTTCCTCATTGTTCTCTAGTGTCATTGTGATTAAAAACGTGTGCCTGTAGATGAGAAAGAACAGGAGTAAGAAGGAACTCGAAGAGGCAGATAGATAGTAATCCGAGTGACTGAAAGAGAGAAATGCTCAGTTCTACAGTATTTCATAAGCTGTATATAACTGCTCTTATCGACAGTCATTAATAACTTATGATAATGGCCTACGTCCTACCTTATCTAAGGTAGTAGTAGCCAGGTCATCATGCCAACGTTCAACTGCATTCATCCGCCGAGGCAATTAGGAACGAGCGGCCCATACCATGGATTTCCCCTCCCCCTCCTCCTGCCACTCATCAGTTCGGGGTTTTACTCTAGTTACTTTGGAGAGAGTACGCTACTGTGTCGAATTGGGTCGCCCCTCCCCACAATCCAATCCACAATCCAACCATTCCACTCTGTCGTTGGCGGTAATTTAGTACTGTAGAGCCTAGAGGTTGGTTCCCTCGAGTTCCCTAAGTCGGGTCGTGTCGTGTCGTGTCGCCCAGTCGCAAGGTGAAGAAGGCAGGTAGTGTGTCATTCGCTCTTTCTGTGTGTGCTCCCCTCATTGTGAAAATTTTTTAATTACCAAAAATCATTTCCAATCCCATCTCTGGAACAAAGACAAAACAACTCTGAATAATTTCTTGGTGTTGAAAGTGCTTTTTGTCTGCATCATATTATACATACACCTATTAGGCAGTATTTTTTATTTTTGTGTCCTACCTACCCATCAAGCTCCCCATCCCGAGCCACAAAGGTACGTACGTTTGCTGATGCTTTTTAATTGCTTGCATTGCGATTTGTGCTGTGCTGTGCTGCTCTGTGCTGCCCCTCCATTTCATTGCGCAACCGACTACAACGCCTGGAAACACTGGTCTCGACTTTGAACCCCTCGCAACTCGATTATTTCGAAAAATGGCATTGATATTGATCGACCTGCTGTTGCGCTCTATATCTTGATGGTAGCCATCAGTGTCCGCCGGATTCGAGAAATCCCGCATTGATACTTCAATCAACCTCCAAAACGTTTCCAACTGGTTTCCGCATCTGGCTTGCGTGTACGACCCGACATCCCGGCGCAACCTCCGGGCTATAACGGCTCAGTCTGAACCAAAATTTTGGATATCGCCATCTTTATGAGGTCCTTGGCCTTGGTGTTGCCCCTCGGCTTCAAGTGCGGGGTTTCGCGATCCGGAAATATCAGCATCCGGATATGACGGTTGTCAACACAACAACGGACATGACATTATACACAATTCACTTGTCTCCGGCAACCGATAATACGAGCCGATTTGAACAACGTTTTCGAACCGTCGGCGTCTTGTCGTTATCCACTGGAGCTCGAGATGCCGTCCTGTTCCGTCAGTTCTGGGGCATTGTCCTATCGAATATGATATGAACGAAACTCGCATGATCAGCCGATATTGCTTTGTCCTCTCACTAAGCTCAAGAGTTTATAAACCGTGCTATCAGGCTTTTGGAAGACTGCGCTAAACACTGCGATCGATTCCAGTCCAGCAGGACGACAACAGCAATGACAGCTTCAAATCGCATGCAATGTTCTGTTGGCAAGCTTTGTTACTAACTAGGCTTACCTAGACTCTATCCTCACAATGTCTTCTCTCTCTCGACGTGCTTGCTACAAGTGTGGCAATGTTGGCCACTACGCTGAGGTCTGCTCTTCTGCTGAGCGTCTCTGCTACAACTGCAAGCAGCCTGGTATGTTCAAATTCAAATCAAGAATCATCAGCACCTAACTTCTACAAGGTCACGAGTCCAACGGATGCCCTCTTCCCCGAACTACTGAGGCCAAGCAGTGCTATCACTGCCAGGGTCTCGGCCACGTCCAGGCTGACTGCCCTACTCTCCGCCTGAGCGGCACTGGTACCAGCGGTCGATGCTACAACTGTGGCCAGCCCGGTCACCTTGCTGTATGTGCAAGTGCTACTCGCTACTCTGATATGTAGCTGACTTTATGTTTTAGCGTGCTTGCCCCAACCCTGTTGGTCCTGGCCCCATGGGCCGCGGTGCTCCTATGGGCCGCGGTGGTTTCCCTGGTGGCTACGGCCGAGGTGGCTTCGCTGGTGGCCCTCGCCCTGCCACTTGCTACAAGTGCGGTGGTCCTAACCACTTTGCTCGTGATTGCCAGGCTCAGGCTATGAAGTGCTACGCCTGCGGCAAGCTCGGCCACATCTCCCGAGACTGCACCGCTCCCAACGGCGGCCCTCTCAACACTGCTGGAAAGACCTGCTACCAGTGCGGTGAAGCCGGACACATCTCTCGCGACTGCCCCCAGAAGAACGCCCCCGGTGTTGGTAATGTTGGTAATGTTGGCAATGTTGGCAACGTTGGTAACGTTGGCGAGATCCCTGCTGAGGTCGACCTCGGCAGTGTCCCTGCTCCCCCGGTTGCATCTATCGCTCCCGTGGCTTAGACAACACACTGAAGATGGCTGTTGGGGATATGCCTTGGTTGCAGATGACTCAACAGCGGCCCCTCGGAACTGATGGTTCCTGAGGCTTTGGTCTGGGATGGCCTCCGACTTTGTTTCTTAATCGTTCTTCTTTTTTTGATGCCGACACGCGAACATACTCATCATCCTTACCCTCATATTCTTTCTTTGTTCCGGTTCTTGTTTATTTTGATCCGAAGTATGCAATTGCCAGCATTGCTTGACTGGCCTCGGCTTTGCACGGCATCTTCGGTCCCTCTAAATTCATCTTTGAACCTCTTTCTTATCTTTTACCTGTACAACAGTCGGGCTTTCTACGGGGACATGCATGATGAAGGCAGCACTCATTGCTACTATGCACGCCTATTCTGAGAAGAAACACTGGCTCTAGGCAGAAGAAGACATCTACCGACGAATTTCCTTTTTTCAACATTCACATAGACTTGTTTGCATGGATCCTTGGTTACTAGGGGGTCACTAGACGGTTTCTCCGTATCTGGCACCTTTCCCCAGACACAACTTTGGATCATTCACCCAAGGACTACTACTACGATTTGAACGACAGACGCTGTCACGTAGCTCTTAACGACTTTCGAAAATTCTACGGCACACTGCGAAGGATATACCCCGCGAGGCGATGTGTTGGGTTGTTGAGCTTGGAAAAGAAAAGCGCAGAGACTCAGGCTTTGATCAGTGAAGAAGTCCCTGCATGGCTGCAGGTGAGATCAAGCCTCGGGAGAGCTTGTGGTGCCGCCCGGCGGCACAAAAGACCAGTGGATGCGTGCGTGAGAGTGGTGGGCTGAAGGCCAGATTGATCGACGATCAGAGGGGATAAGATGCTGTTTCGTTGTGGACGGCAAGTCCCTTGTTGTTATCATGCAAGAAGAGGCCTGTTTGATGCGGAGGATGGCGTCCTACAGAACGGCAGACAGACACAAGCAGATAACACAAGTTGTGAGGAGAGAATACCAGACTACTCCACAACGGCTTGTGTTGAATGTAGTTGTTGCTTTGACGTGGGTGTGATGGATGAGGAGTGAGGTTGCAGTGGTGGTTAGTGACAGACGCGCAGATGCAGTGAGAAGAGTTGTAAATGATTTGATACGCACCCATAACCCCCCAAATGAAGCGAAGTGGCATCAGAGAAGCAAGATGTGTGGCGAGATGTGTTGATATATGAGATCTGTATGAGTATGAGTATGAGTACGATGATTGGCGTTTTGATCATGGCTTTGCCCTGTATTGGTTAGCATATGGGACATGGGCGTGCGCGCTCTGGCGTTTGGGTTCTCACAATTTGAATGTCCTGTGGGCAGGAACAGTTTATTAAGGGTAACAGTACAACATGGAATTTCATCATAAGGCTGGCTGGGTAGGGTTCATATGCTATCATAACAAGAGTCAAATCCATCGCTAAGCTAAACATCGTAATTCATCTGCATCAGAACATGGACGTAACAGTTCTTCTCCTCGCACTATCCCCTTTGATGAACCGAATCTTCTCTTGTGTGTCTCCCACGAGCGTAGCGTCCTTGGCACTATCGTCTACGTCCAATACCTTGGTGCTGCACTTGTTCTCGACATCAACTTCCTCATTGTCCTTGCCAAAACGGATGGGCCGGATGACTTTGAGGTTCAGATCGCCGTCCTCTTCACCCTCGCCAAGACCCTTGTGGAAGATACGGATGCCGACAACAGCAACAGCGTTCCAGGGGTCCTTTTCAACGTCGCCACCATCTTCAGACTCGGCTTCGGAGGATGAGTCCGAGTCCGATGTCGGGACTTCACCCGTGTAGTTATCCACGCGGATCCAAATTTCTCTGTCGTCAAGGTCGAGAAGAGTGCCAACGCTTTCGACGTCGGACTCGACTTCTTCTTCGGTATCTTCGCCAGATGAAGATGACGGCTCATAATCAGAATCAGAATCGCATTGAGATTCCTTGGCTTCCTCTGTGACTTTTTCATCAGGAGCATCCTCGGTAGGATTCTCCTCAGCGACCTCCTTCTCATCTGAATTGTCGGACTCAGGAGTCATGGGCTCTTCTGGCTTGGGAGCATCAGTCTCAGCCTTTTCAGCTGACTCTTCGACCTTTTCCTCGGCCTGTTGCTTCTCCTTGGCTTCTGCCTCAGCCTTTGCTGCTGCCTTAGCCTTAGCCTTGGCTTCACGCACCAGTGCCCTCTTCGTAGCCTTTTCGGCCCTGATAGCTCTCTTCTCAGCTTGGCGAGCTTCCCGCCTCGCCTTCAGAGCAGCTTCCTTGAGCCTCCTCCTCTCCTTGTTCTTGAATCGTCTGTGCTCACTCCTCTGAATCTCTTGCTTCATGAGATAGTGGCTGTCCTCGCGATCCTTGAGAAGCTTGGCCCTGATTCTGTCCCTCTTCTTCTGCTTAATCTTCTTCTCATGCTCCTGGCGAGCGACCTTTTCTTCAGGCGTCTCGACGAATCGCCCCTTGCAGTGGCCAAGGTCATAAGCAAGGCCGATGCGGAGAAGCTTCTCACGTCGTGACTTGGCGTTGTTCTTGATGACATTTTCAATGGGTAGGATCTCATGATCGCGTGTGGCGTTGATCTTGACGCGGACTTCGTAGTCGCCTGCTTCGAGATCGAGCTCGACATTGACTGAACGTGTCATGAGGAAGGGAGTTTGGCTGCGTACAACGTAGTCTGAGTGGCCGGCCTTGTGCAGACGGAACCCAAGTTTGAAGCGGTATTGGCCTTCGAGACCCCGGAAGAAACGGTCATCGAGCTGGGACAAGGCAATCACGACAGGACCTGAGTTGGAAAGGGTGAAAGAAAAGTGCGTGTCGTGGTAGTCCAGGGCCCAAGGGACGGACAGTGAAGTCCATAGCTGGGTGACTCGCCATTCGGGGGTGAAGAGACGGGTTCTCTCAAAAGCCTGGTACTTTCTAAGCAAGTCTTCGTATGAGATCCAGAAGTCTCCATCGTCCCCGAAGCGATGGTCGAGCTTTTGAAGCCACTCTGCGGTCCATTCCTTTGACCCATCACCTAGTACGTTAGTAGGCATCAGGTGCAGAAAGAAGGTGGACACTTACTCCATGGACCCGTCCATTCATGCTTGCCCCAGGGGTTCTTGACCTTGAGCAATCGCTTGCCGTCGATTTCGACAGCCTTTTGAATAGAGTAGGCGTGTCCTTCAACAATTCCCTTGCGCTCACCCATGACACCGCCAAAGATCCCAGTACTGCAGCCGAAGAGGAATTCTTCGTTAACCTTGAGGAGCTGCTCCTTCCAAAAGTACTCCTATTAATACATTAGTTGGTTCCTCTAGAAGATGAGTACAGTACTAACCTTGTCGAGGATATCAGTTGTGGCTAGCTCGGATGTAATACCTCCAGTCAGGTCCTCGAGACCTTCGCCTCCGAAACCACCCTCAATAGAGCAGTAGTCTCCATGAGCCTTGGCATAGCACTTCTCAAGAAGAGGAAGCCAAGTCTCTTGAGGATGCGCACACTGGGCAAAGTAGAGGGCGCCGCTGTTGGACTGAAATATGCGGCGATAGGCCTCGTCCGGGTCGACTCGCTCGATGTCATCAAAGAGAACCCGGTCGAGATAGCCCTCATCGTAGTCAGGTTTGATCAGATAGAGCTAAGAACCAGTAAGTAGTGTTTTACTTGGGCAATCGCCAATCGACATACAAAATCGTCAACAATCTCTGAGATCCATTCGCCGTCGCGATAAAAGACGAAACCATAAACGCCAACGTCCTGATCGTGAGCAACACAAAGCCTCTCAATCATACCTGGCTTCTCACTGAGGGTACAAAGAGCAGCGATGAGCCAACAATCTCCATTGCGACCCTGCCTGATGTCATTGGCAGTAGGACCGTCGATATAGAAACGAGGCTTGTCGAAAATGTCGCCGACGCGCTTGACACTCTCGGGCGTAAGGTCTTCACCGGGGACGTAATCATCTATGTTAGAGAGGGACTGAAGACAGTCTTTCTGACCCCATTTGAGGTCCTGCTCGATGTCAAAGTGAGGGTCGCGGTACTTTTTGTTGATACGACGACACTCCTTGACAATCTTTTCTACTTTTGCGCGGCATGTCGCTGCAGCGTCCTCATATGAAGCTTGACAGGTCGTTGTGGTAACCTGGTTCCCTCGTTTGGCGGCAAGCTCTGTGTATGTGTTTGAAGGAATCACAGTTGTTGCTGAGGGTTGTTAGCTGCTGCCCTCTGTTGTGGGAGTAAGTGTAGAGGGCTTACCCTTTCCCGGATTTTTGGTAGTAAATTGCTTCCAGAATTTATCAATCACCTGCTGAGGTGTCACCTTTGAACGATCTTCCAGGTCTTTAGTGGAAGAAGCCCTGGTGGGAGAGGGTCGACGAGATGGGAGTGTAGACATGTTGTTTGATGGTTTGACCACTCAAGACAGGATGTATAGTATCGAAATAGCCTACTGAGAAAGAATGGAAAGAAAGTCAGATTTAACAACGGACCCCAAAGCGCCTTTTATACTGTCGATAAAGTAGGAACTATGATATATGTACGGCAGAAGTATAGGCGCCTAGATGGTCTCATTCTTCCTGTTTCGTCAGCCGCCAAGCCATCAAAGGACTCCATGTCAATTAACAAACAAGGGAGAGGCATGGTTGGATTCCTCCTCGATGTAACTTTGGCACCGTCGAAGCGCTTCAACTGTCTTGGCTTGAGACCACATGTGTCTAGTTTATGCTGTGAGACGGTAGACAAGAGAAATATGACTAGGATAGGCCTCGCTCTTGTTACTCAAGAACGCCATGGTTCAACAGCAAACAAGCTTGGCCCCCAAGTGGGTAGCAGAAATGTTGAACTTCAACCTTTAGGGCGCCCAATTAATCAGCTCAAGACGTCTGATTTAAATAGCATAAGTTGACCTACTAAATTCGTCTCTTGTGTTTGAAGCGGCCAGTTTTTCTGGCACCCTGACGGCCCCCAAAAGTCCCTTGAACGGTTCAGCCGGCCCCGGTAGTCTGCAGCTCGCTCTTGACCCGGCGCGTCAGCCCTAGAGTAAGCACGGCGGCTCTAGGCTCGTAGGGCTGGAGTAGAAAGAGGGGAAGTTTGGGAGATGGCGGAGATTATCATGTGGTTTGTATAATCCTGGTAACCATGGTGCGGCTGATTATGCATGGACGGGTATTGGGACCGATAATGGCAAGTGAATATTCTACTTTGTTAGGATGATGCATTGAGGCCAGATGTGATAACATTATTTCAGCAAGTCGATACCTATAAAGAATATGGCTAACCAGCAACCCTAGACAGTTGATATATATGGACATATTATGCGGCATATGCATCACTATGAAAACGCCTCATCAGACAGCCAAGGCAGACTTAGTTGAACGCATCAAATACAAAACGCGATTCAGCTCCGAAACGCTAGTGATCCTTCTGTACCTTAGAAGCTCCTGCATACTAACCAAAATGTGCCAATACACCATTGTCCAACAAGGCTGCATCTTTATCCATCCTATAGGAATCAGGAGTTGCCAGCCTGATTCTCAGCCGATGATATGATTGTCTGCAGGATACATCTCATAAAATGTCTCTTTTCGAGTTGACGTCCCTCGTCAACTATTCTCCCTTTCTCCAGCTATGGATCCTCTTAGCGTCGCCAGCGGCGTAGCTGATCTTCTAACAGTCGCAGCCGCCATCATGAAAACCTTTGAAAAGGTAAAAACCAACATGGAAGATTGTCCCAGAACAGTTGAATGGGCACAGGCTGAGACGAGCGAACTCCACTGGGCTATCAAAAGACTCAAGTGCATAATCGATGACCCCAACTTAGTAGCCAAGACTTCAGGAACCTCGCTCGGTCTCCATGATGCAACTGTCACCATCAGCGAGTTAGTAACGACATGTGACGGTCTCATCGAAGTGCTCAAGCCATTTGATGATAATCGTGCCTTGGCTCAGACGAAGCTGGGCAAGGTCAAGTGGTTTCGGATCCAGGATGATGTGGTCAAGTACATACGCGAGATGCAGGCTCACAAGGGTTCCGTGACTCTTATCCTGAACATATTACAATGGTAAGGCTTTTCATGTCTCTATCATCACACATCCTGACACCAAGTAGCGACTCAGATGTAGTCATTATCGACTCACAGAACAAGCTGGCTAAAAAAATCGACAAGATCGTGCGAAACAGCGAACTGACTCAACTACGAGTGGAGAAAATAGAGGCCATGTTCAACACCTACATCATAGAGAACCCAGCTCTATTCCCCTCTAATAGGACATCTGTAGGAACGACACTGGCTAATTGGAAGGAGGATGACGATACGGACAACTCATCTGTAGTCACGTCCCACAAAGACCACGAGGATTGGAATACATTTCGTTCGAGTAATGAAAGATCATTGGGTTTTCCCTCTCAGGGAACGGTTGTTCCTCAGATAGCTCGACCTGTGCCGAAGTGCACTTCTTCAGCAGAAACTTCAATCAAGACAGAGAGTAATGGTGTTTCTTCACCACCACGAAGAGAATTCGAGGAAACTCTCGAGAAGTCGCATGTTTATCAACGCGTGTACAACTCGACAGACGTAATTTACATATATTCTGCTCGCAATCGGTCCATAGCAGGTTCGGTCATGACCAGTTTCAGTCTCGTCGACAGCTCATCTATCCTCTCAGCATTTCCCATTATGAGCAGGACCGAACTAAAGCATCCCGAGTACTACGCGCAAATGAGCGGAAACCAGCGCATATCCAAAGACTTGATGAGAGCCATCACCATGCGAAGTGTTGTCAAGTCTCCTGTAGAGCCTAGTCCGGAAGCGCCCTTTTCTCTCAAGCAGTTCCGTCCTCCTCCCAACTGTGGAGAGAACTTCATTGGCCGATGGAGTAATTCTCGCACAAAGACGTGGAAGTCTAAAGAGTTTCGTACCGAGGTTCAATTTGAAGTTCCCTTTATCTTTGTCTCGACCCCGGGATCAACCGGAGGGTATATTGATGGGGCGCAAGTACACTTCATCGATGGGACAAGAAAGAGTCTGGATGCTACACGTACAGATCTTGAGCTATCTCCTACAAGCACAAGGACTAAGACGGGTAGAATCGTAAATAATGAACGTGCAACTTGACTTACCCTCCTGTCGAGTCTGCAAAAGATGGAGAGCCAGTCTCAGAACTGGACAAGACAACAAATCATGAGTCTCAGGCCGCGACCAGCCCGTGCCCAAGCAATGCTCAGCTCTGTAGCGGGTAAGCATAGTCTCAGAGCAGCTTTACAGTGTGAGAGGAAAAGCTGGGATGACATGCCTCTCTCGGTGAATCGTCCATATGCAACCACCACTATGGGCCAGCTAATGGAGATGCTTGCCATGCTGGGCATATACTGGCGCCAATTTAATCCTACCTACAACATCTATCAAGCTGAAGGGCATGGGTTCCGTGTTAAAGGTCATAAGATTAGTGGTCTAGGTGTTATGTTTTACTTCCAGGCTTTGGAAAAGGCTATTTTTGAAGAGAGCAGACCTGTTCCCAACAGAGAAATTATGAGACTAACCTTTGGGCAACTCCCGACCATCCTTTCGCCTGTTGTTCGCTTGGGGAGCCAAAAGGATATGGTTGATACACTGGCTATTCTTGGATGTGATCGTACGTCATCAAACTATTTCCTGCGAGATGGTGCTATGACATCCCATATCTTCCCAAGTAAGTCGCGCTACTTTTACCTGAAATAAACACTTGCTAATGTCTTCCAGTAACGTTTGAACTTATGGGCATGATAGGTCAGATATTACACATCAAAGACCTCTGCTTCAGATACATACCAAACCCATGCTACTTCATCTGGAACACAAAAGGATTCTCTTTGCCTAAACTACTCATCTCGTACCGAAAGTATCTACATGAGGATAAAGATTCGGCACATGGGCAGCTGTTTATTCACCTCAACACTCTCTTGTCCCCAAAGACGGAGATTCAACTCCAACGAGATGTTCCCACAAACTATAACTGGCAAGCTCAGGATGCTCTGCACTCTGTACTCGAAGAGCTGGACGAAGCACTCAGAAAATCTACTCAAACGCCGCTTGTACAGGATGTCATTGGCTCTCACTTTGAAGAGGTTCTATCTCAAGTGAATAGTCAGACATTCCCACGTTTCGATGGCAGCGACAAAGAAGATGTCCTGATGAGAACTTATTTTCAACAAATTCTTCCAGCCGTCCAAATCTCTTGCTCAGCGAGGTTCTTCAATTTGAAGACGGGTGACTCGGAATTCAACGTGGTCAAAGGGGGGCATGCCCAGACAGCGGAGTACGCAGCGTATCTTTTAGCTTGCAAGGAGTTGTGGTGTAATCTTGTTTTACGGATGATTTGTTGGCTCATGCTGCATGACTTTTCATAGTGATGATGTGCAGATTCCAAAATGAGATTTGTACGGGAGTGAGACGCGTGTGTATATATCATGATCGAACGGATATGCTGGGTGAGCATATGTAATGTTGAATTAGCAATGCGAGGGTTGAGTTATTGATTATTAAAAACCAGTCGATATCTGGACAGTTACTATATCCATGGGACTTTGGTGACCCCAGATCCAGCCATGATCGCCCGTTGAAATGAGTTGTAGAGGGATGACCGAAGCTGGGGGGCCAGATCCTAAGATGCAACATCGCCATGCTTACCTGCAGTCACCTAAAAGTCTCCGACGTGTTGATTTGATTTGATGAAGTTTATCTGTATTCGTAATCCATTCATAGATGGTCTAGGGAACTCTATTAACCAGTAACTACCATGCAACCAGCTGCTGCGCAAAGACCAGACAAGCCTTGGCATCGAATGCTGACAACATGGCAAATAAATACCCTGGTACAAAGGATCAAAAAGGTGGAACCTGTCAGCAATGTTATGATCCACCTGTTGAGGGAATGGGAGGCGAAGTGCAGTTGCATTGCATTGCATGGCATGGCAGTAAGCGAAGCGTTGCGTTACACAGCCTTAGTTGAGATGAACTCAAAAAGAGTCCAGAGGAATTGATCAGATTGGTTGAGCCGATCTCTTTGATTGAAGTGTGTATCACAACACGATACATTCTAGACTAGAGTTGATGAAACAGTGGCGTTCCGTTCCTTTAAATGGCTTACTTACAGTACATTATTAGTGAGCAGTCTTCCTAATGGTCTAGCCTATAATAGGGCGACCTCATGTGAGAACTTGTATAATAGCCCGCTGCACAAAAGTGTCCAGCAGGGCTTAGATAGATATGGGATTCAGGCAATATGGCCGCTGCCGGTGAATCGAGACAGCAACTATTTTTACCTTCCCTAGAGCAGACTCAAGAGCTGACAACATAAGAATATAGTTAGAGTTACTGTTGAATAGCCTCCTCATTAGCCCTACTTACCGATCGATCGTTGCTGGTCCACTTATAGCGGTCAGCCTCCCTTCAGTAACTGAGCAACATCCACTTTGAAGAGGACTCAGCCTTATTAGAGTGCAGCAGGAAGTTGTAGCTACATAGTAACTAACTAAGATGGGTCCATGTTATTTTATCTCAATTTTGAATAGAATGCTGTGTTTACGTTACGTACGTATGTTTGTGTCTGTGACAAGAGCAAGGACCACAATATGGAGTCGAATTAGGCTTGACCGCTGTAATTTTAGACATAAATTCAAGTCTTTTGGAGTAATTCTTTGTTTGGTCTTCTTTGTTGTTGGGTCTGTTCCTGCGCCACGTTGACTTAGTTACTAGTGATATCCCTGCTCAACCAACAGGCTCAAGCGAGAATCCTTCGCAACTCGCGACCTTCTGGATGAACAAAGAGCATGGGTCGAGCTCCTCAGACCAGCGTCAGCATCATTTTCTGCATATGATCGAGAAAAAAAGAAAAGAAGAAAAATACGTTCTGTCCCCCCCTTTCACCGCAATGGCCGACCCTTTTGCTTCAAGTCCTTTCACATACTCTGACGATCACTTTGAGAGTCTCCAACCACCGCGGAGAAGTCACGGCATAAACATATTTGGGAACAGTAGTGGCTATTACTCTCCTCTCATGATGTCGTCTTCAGAAACAACAGGAGAAGGAGGACGACAACGGAATAATCAACACGAAATGTCCAACCTCGGAGCAGCTCCAACTTCCGCTTCCGGGCTGGGAATATCTATGGGATCGGCGCAGTCTCAGTCTCAGTCCCAGTCTTCGGATCCGAATATGCATCACAAAATGAGCCCGCCTGAGACACCGCATTCCTTTCACAACTTGATGAGCGGCGACTCGTATCGTCATACGCCCGCCCAAGGCTCTTTTAGTCCACGCACCTCCAACTCTCAAGGAACTCCAGAGCCATACTCTGAGATTTGGGCACCGTCGATGCCTCACTCTAGAGGGAACTCACAGACAGATCTTGGTACTCCTGAAAAGGTCAACCAGGTCCCCACGGCTCAAGAAAGAGAGATCATGCCGTCTTCATCGTCCGGGCAGAAGCTTCCAAAGATTGTTGAGCCTAGAAATGAGGAGATGGATGATGAATTTGATGATGAAATCTTTTACAAGAAGTTTGGTAAGTTCTTGATTGTCCTTGTATATACAACTCATGCTCATATCTCATAGCTGAGCCTCCAAAGGGTTGCTTTTCAAACCGAGATATTCATCAGCCTAGATCAAGCTGGCTTTCCATTACTATTTATGTTCTCTCCGTCTACTCGACCGTTGGAAGTGGTATCTGGCTAGTAACAGCCATCCTCCAACCTCGATGGGGTCACCAGATCGCATCAAGTGCTTCACTATCACCTTCAACCGCCACTACTCTCGCCGCTCTCTTAGCAAAGACGATTGAAATGTCCTTTGTCACAGTGTTCGTCTCATGTCTTGGCCAAGTTCTCACTCGACGAGCTTTTATCCGAAAGGCGCACGGAATGTCTCTTGCTGAGATGACGATGCGAAACTGGGTCATCCAGCCTGGATCTCTAATCACTCACTTTGAGACTCTTCCTTCGTCTTCACTGACACTTCTCGGCATGCTGTCTCTCACCGCTACCCTCGCCGCTGCGTTTTACACCACTGCTTCGGACGCAATGGTCTCGCCGAAGCTCAAGTCTGGAGACTGGCAACACAAGGAACTCGAGGGTTATGTTAAGGCCTCGTATGCTAACGCCGCATACGTCCGTCAAGACTGTCCCTATCTGTTCAACATCACCGAGGATATCCACGCCGCCGAGTCATGCATGAACGTACAGTTCTCTGGACAATCGTACCGAAACCTGCTCAACTACATGACAGTCTGGACAAACATCAACCAAAATGGAACCGAGATCCCTGCAGACCCAAAGAAGAGACCTGGTGGAACTACGCTTTTGTTCGACAACACGACCATGTTCTCTGAGTGGATCGAGACGGAGCATAGTGATGTTGCTGCGCAGTTTGAGGAAACGGGACGAATTATTAATAATGTCACATTAGCCCTCCCTCATCCCGGCATCTACAGTGCCGCCACCCTCAAGAAGAACGGCATCCTCCAGCCTGATGACCTTGCCGGTGTGGGAGAGTATACGATTCGAGCCGGTGTCGTCTCACCTTCTGTTAATGTTTTGTGTGTTGACATGGACAAGGATGAGCTTGCTCCTCTTGTCTACACAAGATGGCCCAATGCCAAGAACACCAAGACTGTTATTCCTGGTCAGAAGGCGGGATGGACTGGTTGGACTGGTGACATACCTCAGCCGATAGACAGCAAGGACAAGCCCAATTACCTCAATCGAACCGACGTCGATGACATCTTCAAATGGGGACCCAAGTACGAGCGTCGTCCTCCTGTCTTTCAAATGGTAAATTAAATGGATCACACTCGTAAAGACGGTTTCTGACATGATATAGTATCCCTTCGACTTTAACCTTCTCACAAACGCGACCGTCTATGCTGGCGATGCCATCTACACCCTTGGCAAGAACGCTGAAAGCAAGAACTACACTCTCTGTCAGCTCCGGTCCTGGGTTTCTCCCAACTGTTCTACCGAGTTTAGCATTTCCGGCACTGCTGGTGCTCGCATGAACGCTCACTGTGAAGATAACGCTGATGAGAACGCCTATCGTCGATCGTTCCCTGCTGACCAAGGCTGGTCTCTTCCCTCTCTTGACTGGAAGTGGCTCGCCGATCAATGGAGATTGTCTATGGACCTCAACGGCGGTTCTGTCAATAACAACGCCTCCAACGCTCGCATTCTCACCCAACTCGCCCTCCACGAACCAAAGATGCCCGCCTCGCATCCTTCCATGGCCGAGGCCCTTGCCGTATACTCCAGCTCACTTATTATGATCAGTGCCATCGACACGCCTTTCCGCCACTACTGGGACCAGGACCCCGAAGAGTTCCCTGGCAACCTCATTACCGAAGGACCTGGCTTTCTACAAGCGTTCAACGCATCGCTCATCACACAGGAGTACACATCGGGCCACACACAGGGCTGGCAGAACATTTTCTATGTGATACTGGTCCTTGTCTTTGCCATTAATCTCTTCTGCCTCGGCTACTTCATCATGCGCTCCGGCCTGGTCACCGACTTTACAGAACCACAGAACTTGTTCTCGCTGGCGATCAATAGTCCGCCCAGCAGCAACTTCCACGGCAGTTGTGGAGGTGGTCCCGAGAAGAAGCAGCTCGTCGTGCCTTGGAAGGTTTCGTTTGCGCCAAGCGCGAATCACTACTTCTTCCAAGACGAGTCTAGTGGAAAGGAGGTTGCTGCCGAGGCGACGAGTACGGCGAGAGAGTACGGAAAGCCACTGCAGAATAGTTACAAGAGGCTTAGTACGAGTAGGACTTGGTTGTAAGTGGTTAGGTTATATATAGCTAGATCATCTAGTAAGCGTTGCATACCTATATGGAACGGAGTTGGCTGAATTGTCATGGCCAAGTAATTAAGTATACATGTATCAAACAGAGTACATACATCTAAAGTAATTAGATCATTATAGAAATCTTTGGGTTCTATTAAGAACTTGTCTCTATCTTTAGATCAGCTAGTTCGTGGCTTGAAATATCATAGTATGTAGTTTGGAGTAGGGTGTCTACTTCTAACCCTCTTAACTCCCGGCCAGATTTCTGGTGCCCTCTATCATTGATATGTACTCACAAGATTTTAGTACCTGGGTCGAACTTTCGAGTTCGATCCAGTACAGCCTGGCCATGTCAATCCCACCCAAGTCCTCTCGCTCAACTCCCGCGCGGTCGCTTGCTGGAACGTTCAGCACCATCAGAACAGACTCTGGCAGAGCGCTTTTTGCTCGAGTCCAGACTCTCTATGAGCGACTTAACCATCTCAGTAGAATGGCTTGCGTGCTTCTCGGCCCTGGCTGCGTATTGACGAGCCAGGTCAGTACATTTCTGGGCTTGGACGGTGCGGTCATGGATCTCCTTTGCCTTCTCCCGTGCTTCATCAAGGTCACGCTTGGTGTCTTCCTAATTTTCCGCGATATTACCCTGAAGCTCGAGACAGCTCTGAAAATACGAAATGCGCTTGTTAAAATCGCTCCGGATGCTGCTAAGCTGTTCTTTACAGTCGCGCCATACGTTGTTGTTGTTGTTGTTGTTGTTGTTGTTGCTGCTCTTGCTAGCCACCTGATTGTCGGTGATGGGTAGTGTGTTGCTGGGCTTTAAAGTGTCGACAAAGTTCTGTCCGGTTGACAAGCCTGGATAGTAGGAAGATCTTGATGTTGATAGTCCTAATAGCTCCGAAGGAATGGAGAAGTTGAAGCGATCATCTTCTCTGAAGGTGAGTCCCTTGATAAGCTTACGCTCTTTTTCAGGGCTTTCGTCAAGACGATGGTAGAACGGCCGCGTGGAGTCAAGTCTAACCCCCCAGTGGCCCTCCAAGGCATCGTACGTCAGCTTGGCAGGCCGGCTCTCCGGGAACAGGGCCTGCATAACAAAGAAGTGAGGGTAGTGGAAGAGAGGACCTCTGTGCCTGGCTCGTGGATACCCCTGAAAGCGCTTGTAGGCGCTGTGGGATTTTGGGTCGTTAGTATTGCTGTACCATTCAGACCTTGTAAGATGTTTATACAGGGTGTGGACGCCCTGGCGTGACATACAGGCCTTGGCCCTTTCGTAAGAGGGCAGGATCTTTTCGACGTGTGATAAAACCCTCTTACGAGTGAACCGGCGATTTTCCCAGTAACTTGCGAAGCTTTCGACGGTAAGACTGTGATCGCAGCCCGGCGCACAGTCAGTAGGGATATCCTCCATGGCCATGGTAGTTTGTTAGAGAGTTGTTGATGCAGCTCCAAAAGAAAAGGCATGAGAGCCGAGCCACTTGGGCAATTTATAGGGCGAGAGAGTCATCGTGCCTCACGACAGTGAATCACATTCAACGACAGCACAAACTTTAGGTAAAGATATTCTAATACCTACGGGCCATGATTAGTGCATCTCTGCACTTTTTTTTTTCTCCTTCTCTTACCTGTGCTCCGGTGGCTCGACGCAGAGTAAATACATCATTAGCGAGCACCCGACCAGCCTTCTTGTTGAGCCATACAGCAGGCAAGTGTTGATGCTAAGTTTACACAGAGTGACAAGACCTGACCACATTGTGTTAAATACCTACCATTTATAATAAGCCATCTCCCATCTTTGCTAAACACATAGTATCTTAGATACTAAGCTAAGAAGGAGATGAATATCAACACCGAGTTCTCGAACACCACACATAACCGTTACCGCAGTATACCTACCTAAATAGAATAGTACATTCCAGTAGCTACAGTTGGTGAGATTTAATTGAATGTCGATGCAATATCCACATTCTATTAAAATAGCAGTACTTTTGTTGATGTTATCTTAGGAATACAACACTAACTGGGAAGGTAGTAAGATGATGTTATTCTATCATTTCGTCGTCGGTAGTGTTTTTACACGCAGATGAACAATCTTTGTAACTTCATAATAATATTTTTCTAATATGGGTACGCTGATCAACCCCAGGATAGCGGAGTGTCTTCTCCAGGTTTTGAAATGCTCAAGTCTGGAGTTGTCGTCTATCTTGACCCGCATAAGCAAGCACACAGACAATATGCATCCCTAGTTACAGTACATTTTGCGGAGGGAGGTGTTAGAGTTGCAACTTCGGGTTGCAGTCGTCTCAAGTCAGAATTCCAACGGTCCGACAAATGTCGAAATGGTGTCTGCAAATAATACGTTTCCCAACACATGGTTCGTCTCTTCCCCCCAACGGCCAGTGTCGATCTTTCGACCTTAGACTGAAATGCGAAGCCAGGCTCCATAATACCGCCGACTTACACTCCAAGGTCTGCCACTGTTGAGAGACATCAGACATGCCTGAATGATCTATCCCTGCCCATACTCTAACATGACTCCATTTCCTGATGCCGATAACCGTTGAAACGAGTGAGAACGGTGCAGTTTTCGGTGGTACCGTAAAGCAAGAGTTACGCTAGACCAGGGTCAGGATCAGGTCACCGGACCGACAACTGGGGAGAAGTTGGAGATGGGAGAGGGATCGATCAACTGATAGAATGGTCCAGCCAAGATGCGGGGTTTTGAGGGATGGATGTCTGGGGAGATGGGGATGGGGAAGTGGCTAATAAGTTAGTCTGTGAAATGAGTTGATTAGAGAATTAGCCACTGATCAGTCGAGTTTGGATTGATAGCTTTTGCTTTACCTATTCGTCACGGGGACATCTGAATTAGTATAATCACCATAGGTACTTTCATATGTTGTTTTATCATAACAACTTGACGCAGGACACTGTAATTTGGTAATGTCTTGCAGGCAAGAAGCAACAAAGTTAAGGTTAGAGCTTTCAATGCAGCCATAAGGGGATTGTCCTGCAGGTGAAGAGTAACACTGTCAAGATTAAGCCCATAAACAAGGGTTGTTTCCATCCCAAACCATCAAAAGGCTCTCTCAGCCTTGCAACGACGCATTACATTTGAATGAGGTGATTGATGGTGTAGGCGGGACGCGTTGATCAAATGTCACATCTGCATGACTAGAGGAAATTAGTCTTTTTGTTACAGACGCGACCTAGACAATTAAACGAGATGTTCTATGATGTGACTGCAGTTGTTAGAGCCCAAAACTCTCCCACAAAAGGCCCGAACTCGATGGCCTTTGCGCGCGCACTATAATTGACAAACATGATCATGTCCATGCCACCAAGCAAGTCCACCGTCAAGACACACAAGCTGACGACTCTATCAGAGGGGGGTAAGCGCAGTTTTACTTGGATATTCGATGGTATCAACATTAAGAATTGAAACTATTCTTTGTCGCTGCGACATTATTTAGTCGTGGCAAAGACAATAGAGACTTGCCTAAAAGAGTAATAGTCTTCGGCATCTGCGTCGCCGAGCCGGCCTGGCCCGGGTCTTGGCTCGGAGAGAGGGTCCACTCTCAACCCCAGCATTTCAATTCAAACATTAGCTTTAGTCTCTAGTCTAGTCTTTCTCCAGGTCTCTCCAACATTTACTCCACAAACATGGGAAGCCTGGGGACGGAGTTTTCTATGAGCGGATGCAACCAACCCTTGAGGTGTGATTGAGCATACAGAACGGAGAGTCTGCAAGAGAAGGAGAGTCTACGGTATTACATCTCTATACAATAGTAATGGCAGCTGTCTTCCCCCCTCCGCCTTTCTTCAATTATTCAAACGCCACCATCTACCCGTCCTTTACTCTTAGACCCAAGGAACAACTCCTCAGCTCCTCCTCTCTACTCATAGTCCTACACCATCGGGCTCAATACGGCCGAGGCGTCTGAAGACAGATGGTCAATTCCGCCAGTGACGACATGGATGCCCTTGACTCTACACAGAAAACATCCTTGTTGAACCAATAGCCAGACCATCCTCTCCCCCTCCTAATTTTCCTCTCCCTCTTTCTCTCCCCATGTCTGATAACCCCACAATGTCACCCAGTGGCAACCGCAGCTTCACCCACCACACGTAGACTCTAGTGAGTTGTTGGTTTAGCTTCCTCATAATAAGTTGACGGTGCGGCTACTCCGCATCTGCTAACCTAGCTACTCTACTACACCCACTAACCGGCCAATCCGCTCGCTACCAGGAAGGGAGCTCTCCTCTGTCCCCCTCATGCTATGGCCATTGAGTTTTGACTTTGATTGTGGCCGTTTGGTTCGGGGCGACAGATCAGAAAGCTTATTAGTCTAGATGATCGACCGGCCTTGTTTGTCTTTAAAAGGGAGCAATCTCCCACATGTGCAACTGACTTTCTCGTCCCAGGTCACTCATACATAACAAACAAAGCATAACTGAGCTTTGATTTCCTCCATTTTCTTTTCTCTCAAGCTACAAAGCTTCAACAGCATTCAGTTCTAAATCTTGGCTGGGAGCCTGAACCTCCAAAATGAATACTCTTCGAAGGGCATCGCTCAGCAAGCCCGATGAGGCTGGCAAGGTATGGCCTGCTATCGCCATCGGTTGTTTCGTCGCCTTTGGTGGCGTTCTCTATGGGTATGCTCCTTCACTAACCCCAAAAATCTGTCGAAAATCAATCTAACGGGTTATGCACTTACAGTTATGATACTGGTACCATCTCTGGTATTCTGGCCATGCCATATTGGCAGCGGCTCTTCAGTACCGGTTACAAAGACGCCAAGGGCAACCTGAACATCACAACAGCGCAGGAATCGAGCATTGTCTCGATTCTTTCTGCCGGTACCTTTTTCGGTGCTCTGTCTTCACCATTCATGACTGACTCTATCGGTCGTCGCCCTGGTCTCATGATCGCTACCTGGGTCTTTAACCTCGGTGTTTGTCTTCAAGTTGCTGCTACGTCTATTCCCCTGTTCTTGGCTGGTCGATTCTTTGCTGGTTTCGGTGTTGGTCAGATCTCTGCTATCAGTAAGCCTTCACAATACTGGGACATTAATATGGAGGACTGTGACTAACACCATCTAGTTCCCCTCTACCAGTCAGAAACAGCCCCTAAATGGATTCGAGGTGCCATTGTCGGTTCATATCAATGGGCCATCACTATCGGTCTCTTACTAGCAGCCATTGTCAATAACTCAACAGGTGGCCGCAACGATACAGGCTCTTACCGTATCCCTGTCGCCGTCCAATTCGCATACTCCCTCATCCTCTTTGGTGGAATGATCATCCTCCCTGAGACTCCTCGATTCCTCATCAAGAAGGATCGCCACGAAGCCGCAGCCCGCGCTCTCTCTAGAATCCGTCGACTCAGCCCTGATCATCCCGCTGTCCAAGCTGAGCTCGCCGAGGTCAGAGCCAACCACGAGTACGAGAAGAGCATTGGAACTTCCTCTTACCTCGACTGCTTCAAGCCTCCTATTCTGAAGCGTCAGTTCACTGGTTGTGCTCTCCAGGCTCTGCAGCAGCTTACTGGTATCAACTTTATTGTAACTACCCCCCCCCCCCGTTTGAAAAAGCTCGAGTTTCATAGGAATTAGTCTAACAAGCTTCTAGTTCTACTACGGCACTAAGTACTTCCAGAACTCTGGTATCTCTAGCGGCTTTGTTATCTCCATGATCACTTCAGCCATCAACGTCGCTTCTACACTCCCTGGAATGTACGCCATCGACAAATGGGGTCGACGTCCTCTTCTCCTATGGGGTGCTATCGGCATGTGTGTCTCACAGTTTATCGTGGCCATGTGCGGTACTTTCTCCACGGGCCAGAACTCTGATGGAACCATCTTCGTCAAGAGTCTGGCAGGTCAGAAGGCTGCCGTGTCCTTTGTCTGTATCTACATTTTCTTCTTCGCCTCCACCTGGGGTCCTCTGGCCTGGGTCGTTACTGGCGAGATTTTTCCTCTCAAGACCCGTGCCAAGTCTCTCAGTATGACTACTGCCACCAACTGGCTTTTCAACTGGGCTATCGGTATGTTACTCACTTCAACGATACTCTCTCTTCGTGCCACTAACATGTTGAAGCTTATTCTACTCCCTACCTCGTCGATTACGGCTCCGGAAAGGCCAACCTCCAGTCCAAGATCTTTTTCATCTGGTTCGGCTGCTGTTTCCTGTGCATTGCTTTCGTTTACTTCTTCATCTACGAGACAAAGGGTCTGTCTCTTGAGCAAGTCGATCAGCTATACGATGAGG
Organism: Fusarium palustre; assembly: GCA_014899045.1. Lineage (NCBI taxonomy): Eukaryota > Fungi > Ascomycota > Sordariomycetes > Hypocreales > Nectriaceae > Fusarium > Fusarium palustre. The sequence goes on from JAAVUH010000085.1 coordinate 45,861, forward strand.
TCAGTGTTGCTAGCAAGTCCAAGCAGTGGAAGCCCCACGAGTCTTGGGAGCACCGCCAGAGTGTTTCAGGACCGGATGGCAAGATGTTTGCTGGAAACGATCACCAGGGAGAGGTTACTCATGAGGAGAAGAACGAGGTTTAAGAAGATGTCAACGGGGGAGAGTTAGCCAGAGTTGTTAGGGACACAAATTAAGTTGTCAATTTGGCAACTGATCATGATCATCCACGAAATACCAGATATGTTACGAATCAACTTATTACACTTGACTCCTATTTCTCTTCAGTATATTCTTATAAGCAATGATTTATGTCGATATGAGACTTTTCGCTCTGTTTGTACAGGTTACACAATGACTACCGGGTAAGTCGATCTCCAAGTAATAGTGCCTTGGTATTTTGCCTACTTACCCAGGTACTCCTAGGGTTGCACTATTCTGGTACAGTATTGCACTAGTTACACATAGACATAAATTAGATAGACTAGAAATAAGAGTTCCGATCATTAACAATATTTCTGTATAGAATCATGACGTTAGAGCTATGAATTGTAAGTTAGTATTCATCTAGTCCTGAATGGAATCATGGTGGAAAAGGCGTCACATGTGGCTGACTCATCACTTGCCCCGCCTTCCCCAGGCAGTCTGCGCAGCGGGTCAGTCAAGGTCAGCGATAGGTGGTGACACACGTCACTGGAGCTTTGGGTTAGTAGGTACCTACCTACCTAGGTAGGTTACCTAGGTGGGTAGGTCATGTCAAAGGCTTCCATCTTCAATGATGATTCTTTAGCTAAGCTTTTGATTCCACACCAACTTGCACAAATTGCCATCACTTCCTTTCTATATCTCATTCTCTCATAATTCTACCCAAGACAGAGACAAATCCCGATATTATTTACCATGGCTTGCCCGCATCTCGACTTGATCGGTACGTCAACCGCTAAAAGCAACCCCGCCATTTGATCTACCATCGCCGGTCATGATAACTGCGACAAGCTTTAAAGTCGATTCAACACGCCGATTCACGAGCTGACATTGATTAATATAGGGCTGACACCCCCTGACCCTTCTCAGTCCGTTTATCGCGAAGACTGTACCCAATGTTTTGACTCGATCGTAAGACCTTCCCACTCGCACGACCCTTCGTATTCAACTATCATCGCAAATCACTTGCTCACCTCGCATCTTGACAGGATGATCCTGCTGGCCTCGATGTTTGTCTGCAGTGCTTCAGCGGAGGCTGTGCTGGCGACCGACAACACGATAGACTTCACTATGCGCTAACCCAGCACCCTCTTGCCCTCAACATCCGCCGCTCTAGAAAAGTCGTTGAACGAGATGAACCGCCTGCCAAGATGTCCAAGCTGGCCATTGCCGCCGAAAAAGAAGAGGACCGATACGACACAGCGTTGGCTGTCAAGTGCCTCGATTGTAACACCGAGCTCGACCGAACGAATCCAAAGCTTGCTCCCATGATTGATGGTATCCTCAAAGCCAACACCTTTTCAAGAAAGGAGGAGGTCAAGGCCTGGGAGCAAGAGTTGACCAGTTGTGAGCATATCCTGATGCTTCAGCAAGCGCCTTCCAAGAAGATCGAGCAAAACGACCTGAGTCACTGCTATGCTTGCGAACTGGCCGAGAACCTTTGGCTCTGTATCGAATGTGGCAACCTCGGATGCGGTCGCAAGCAGATGGGTGGCGTCGATGGAAACTCACATGCCCTTGCCCATGCAAACGAGTCAGGCCATGGAGTTGCAGTAAAGCTTGGATCGATCACCCCCGAAGGTACCGCAGACATTTATTGCTACAAGTGCGATGACGAGCGAGTCGACGACAAGCTGGGCGAGCATTTGAACCACTGGGGCATTGTGCTTGCCGAACGCCAAAAGACTGAGAAAAGCTTGACTGAGATGCAAATTGAACAGAATCTCAAGTGGGACTTTAGCATGACTACTGAAGATGGAAAGGAACTAAAGCCCTTATTCGGACCTGGTCTTACTGGTCTGAAGAACCTTGGAAACAGTTGCTATCTCGCCAGTATCGTTCAATGCTTATTCGACATGCCTTCTTTTCAAGCAAGGTACTTCCAACCTGGCGCTGATCTTCCCATTGTCCCCGAACCCGCTGCCGACCTCGAGACTCAGCTGCGAAAGGTAGCTGATGGGCTTTTGTCTGGACGATATTCCAAACCTGACACGGAGATTACTGGAGAGGGTATTGCGCACCAGAAGGGAGTGGCACCTGCAATGCTCAAGCATCTTATTGGACGAGGTCACGAGGAATTTTCTACTATGAGACAGCAAGATGCGCTCGAGTTTCTTCAGCATTTGTTCAAGCTCATTAGCAGGTCTTCTCATCCTGATGGAAAAGACCCCACGGAGCCCTTCCGCTTCGTACTCGAGCAAAGACTTCAATGCCTTGGTTGTCACAAGGTGAGGTACAGCAGCAACGAGCAGGACAACATTTTCATCGATGTTCCCCTGGAAAAGCTCCCACGTGAGGAAGGTTCGGATGGCCCAGATGCTTACAAGCCTGTGTCTCTCACACAATGCCTCGATAACTTCACAGCTGCCGAGAAGGTTGAATTGACCTGCTCTGCTTGCGGAAGCACAGACGGCTTTACCAAACGATCTCTATTCAAGACCTTCCCCGACACTCTAGTTGTTAACGCGCGAAAGATGACTGTGGTGAACTGGGTTCCAATCAAGGTGGACGTCCCTGTTCTAGTGCCCGATGAGCCTTTCAATCTGGACGTCTATCTTTCCAAGGGGTTGCAGCCCGGAGAGGAACAGTTGCCTGATGAACCAGAGGCTAAGGCGCCTGCATTTGAGCCTGATGCTACTGCTCTCGCACAATTGGAAGTCATGGGATTCCCTTACAACCGCTGTGCGCGCGCTCTCCATGCCACTGGCAACTCTGACGCCAACGCTGCCATGGAATGGCTGTTTGGACACATGGAGGACCCTGATATCGATGCGCCTCTTGATCTGGGTACGCAGTCCGGAGCAGCCGACACTGCCGACCCTGTAAAGATCGAAATGCTTGGGGCCATGGGCTTTGGTGCTCCGCAAGCCAAGAAGGCCCTGAAGGAGACTGGCGGCGACGTCGAGAGAGCTGTAGAGTGGCTCTTCAGCCACCCTGATGATCAAGGAACATTCGATGATGATGCTCCCGCCGAAGGGGCTTCTTCTGTGACAAAGGAACCAGCTGGAAGCGCTGATTTACCAGCAACCTTTCAGCTCAGGTCAATCGTGTGTCACAAAGGCACCAGTATCCATGCTGGGTAAGTATTTTCTGAGTAACAGTGGCTGTAAAACTTTGCTAATTAGTGGCTAGACACTACGTCGCCTTTATCCGCAAGGCTTTGGGAGATGCCAATGTCCCGACCTGGGTCCTTTTCAATGATGAGAAGGTTGTCGAGGCACATGATGTTGACGAGATGCGCAAGTTTGCGTATGTGTACTTTTTCAAGCGAGTCTAGTCGAGAATTTCGATAGCACAGTAATCAGTGAGGCGTAAGATATGAATGATGGTTTAGGTTGCATCAAAGGGTGAATGGCGTGCGGTTGATGAGAAGCAGGCGGTGTTATGCCGTTACTTTGGGTTGCGAGATTAGAAAGAATTAGATGAGGCACGAATCGTCAAGATGGTGGGTCGTTTCGTATGCATGAATTAGATTACAAGATATCCTGATATGTATCGTACAAATCCATCGTGGTCGCCGAACGTTGAACATGGACAGATAAAGTCCCCATAGCGCCTTGTAACGCCTTTCAGGATGATCATTCCTGAGATATATCGAAACCCTCTCTAAAAAAAAACCGACCGTCTCTTACACTCTTTCAGCATACCGAAATTAATCCGAGAACCGGTAGCTGACCAAGGTATCGACTCGGTGGTTCGCCGTGCTGAAACCTCTCAGCTGGACCTTTTCGCCGTTCTCGATCTCCTTGGCATCCGAGTCACCCCATTCAACAGGAACCTCGCTATCGGCATCCGCGTAGACGAGCACGTTGAAGGTGCAGTCGCCATTAAGTTGGGGAAGGAAGGTAACGGATGCAGTGATCTGACGGAAAATAGCAGCGATCTCGGCTTGGATTTCGGGTTCTGTCTTTTCAGGTGCGGCAGGGGCGGCGCTTCCGGCAGCGGGGTTTTCTTGTTCTTTGGGTGCGGATTTGGAGGACTTGGATTTCTTGACGGGTTGAAAGATTTGGACCTGTTGTTCTTTTTGTTAGATCATGATAGAATAGGCGAAGGGAAAATCAATGATTCGTACGTCGAATTGCCAGCGCTCGACGTGCTCGCCTGTGTCCTTATCTGTGATGACAATGACAAGCTTGGAGATCTTGCCGCCGACCATCCACTTGTCAAGCTGGGACATGATCTTCTTGATGTATGCCTTTACTTGATCATCGGCCGAGACTGGATGTCTTTGTTAGTCGATGTGTCACCAGGTTGAATCGCAAGTATGCGCTTTACCTAGCATGTTGAGGCCATATTTCTTGACACTGAGTTATGTATAATTAGTTCGAGCGATTTGAAGTGGGATTCATCGTTGGGAGGACGTACACAGTAAAGTCTTCTGCTGGGTAGACTCCTCGCTGGAAGCTAAAAAAAAGCTGTCAATAAAACAATAGCGATCAATCAGCTGGTTTCTCGTACAGAATGCTGTGAATAGAGTATTGGAACTGTAGACCGTTAGCAAACTCTCGCGCACATAGAGAAAGGGTATCAGGAGCTTTTGTAGACGTACGAATTCGGCGACAAGACGCGCGCTGCCTTTGAGAGAAAGCTTGTGAACCTTGGACTTATCCTTGTCCTTGCTCTTTGATGATTCCTTTGACGACATTTTATGTGTTCCGTGGGTATATGTCGAAAGAGAGGTATCGTAAGTACTGGCGATGGAAGGCTGCGGTTCTGGATTTAAAGATGGACAGTTTTGTTTACTTGCGGTTGCGGGGTGAAGGGGTCAATCCGATCTATGGTCTGTGCGGCGGGGTTCACCGCGCTTCAACGAGCCTTCACCTTGAGATCTGATGGGCAAAGAATGATAAAAATAGTTGTATTTAATAAATTGTCAATCTATGGTTGCCGGCTATAGTAAACTCCCGGAGGCCATCGAGGCTCTTGGGACTCCTGCGAAGAATTTGCGTAATTGTTGTAGTAGTTATCGTTGTAGTTGTAGTTATAAGGGCTTCTGTCTTGATATTGTTCATATCCATAGAAATTGTATCCATAAGGATTATACCCATATGGATAGTACAATCGAGGACTGCGTGTTCGATAAATCCGGACCACGTTAGCTGTTCCGCCATTTGACGACGAAGATGACGAAGCCGATAATGTACTTGGACTTGGACTCGGTCGCGTTCCAGCTTCGCTTTCCCTTGTCTTGGCGCTACTGGCGTAGAGCGCCCAAGAGCGTAAGAATGTACCGACTGAGAAGAGGAAGGGAAGTAGTTGAGTAATGGTCGCAAAGTCATAGACACCTTGGACTTGATTCCACTGTATGGGAAGCTCGATAGCAACCACCAAAATTGTGAATATCATGGATCCAGATAAGAGACGAAACTTCCTAAGACGCCAGATAATTCTTGCCCTGATAAGGTTCAGCAGGTTTGTAAGCTGTGTGCAGTGGGAACTTTCATACTTGTTTCTTCTATCCCGGGTACTTTGACGAGTTATTGGAGTACAGCAAGTTTTTAGAAAGATAAACCCGCCAATACTGGAAAGAACTCCAATGTAAAAGACCGCTCCGACTATAACATACCCCTTACTTTCCAGGTTTACCTTTCCCAGCATGAATACAACGTCACGACAGTCACGGCTGAGGTGCGGTAGAGATACGGTATAATACCACGTTCCCATCGACACAGTAGCCGTGAGTATTGTGAGAGCAATGAGATAGTAGAAGGTGCCGTGGGCCTCGTTCGTGAGTAAAAAAGGATCGAGACGTGGCCGACATCTTGTTATCACGCGCCAGATACACAATGGCATCAAAAACAAAAAGAAGCCCATAGCAAAGAGGAGTAAGAAGTAAATGTCAAGCGGATTTAATACAGTATATGCTATCCCAATAACAAGGGATATCGACGCAGCTGCAGATGAGAAGAGGCTGACGAAACGCAAATCTGAGAGGTCATCTTCAGAGATGTACTCCATAATCAACGTACCAAGCCATTGTGTGTAAAATGCGGCGCGAACACCGACGCCGTATATGTCAGGTCGGCCTGGAAGTGAGCAAAGACCTTGGCTTGCCGTATCCATGAGAAGATGTTTGTAAGACTCATAAAAAAGATATGGGTTCAAGACATGGATGCCATTGTAAACGGGGCGGAGCGTACACTTGTATGTTATCTGCCGCGTCCTTAACGGGTTGAACCTTTCAGCACAGCATACTCGTGCATAAGATACGATGGCTAAGTGACCAGAAGACCAGCGACTAGCGTGCTGAAGGAATCGTGAAGAAGCCCAATACCAAAAGCAGCGAGCCTGTTGAGGCAAAACAGTACAACAGACAGTATTTCATTGGCCAAGCTAGAGCCTCAGAAAACGGCTCAACGTCAAGGTAAAGGGCGATCAACTATACCAAACTAGTTTCGAACTCTCCTGCACTGTCCGGTAAGTAAGGCGTCATGGTAACTCAATATCCAAGTTGCCACAACCGAACGGGAAGTTGCATTATGAAGGCTCTTGTGACAGCTCTGCAGGTATGACACCCGTCCTATTTGGATACAGGCTGGTGGAGATTCAGGCAGTATTGTTACGCACTCGAGAGTCTGGGAACTGTAGTCTTTCGTTTAGAAAGTTGATGGTTCCTGTAGTCAAGACACAACAGGACACACGTGTCGCCGACTGGCTGAACTGTGAACCCAACTCGGTCACGAAGGGAACCATGTATCAGGCAGAGCATTAGGAAAGCATCTGAATACCATGGCATCATCTTCTAAGCAATAGTTCGGTAAGAAAAGCCGATTAGGGACAATTCGATATTAGTTTTCAGGGTCCTCCGATGATAGGAACTTGGGTTGTAAAGTAGTGGAGTCTTGGTGCGGAATAAGATGCGGTCGAGTGGGTCCTCCAGAGGCGGGTTGCTTATCGATAAGCCACTTTTTTTTCTATCTCGACAAGTCTTATCCCACCCAAATTTCTGCGTCGCAAGTTCCCAGCCATTCTGCGATAACATCGACCGCCTTTCGTACAAGTTCTTTCCGGTCGCTCTAATTCGTTACATCTTTCAAAATGGCTGCCACTAAGCATTCCCTCGCTGATAGCGAGGACCGACCCACAAAGAAAACCAAGGTCGACTCCGAAGAGAAGGCTCGCCTGAAAGCCGAGAAGCGAGAGCGCAAGGAGAAGAAGAAGAGCCAAGAGTCTGAACCTAGTGCTGAGAACTCTGATGCTGAGCGCGCTGCTAAGAAGGAGCGTAAGAAGGCTAAGAAGGCCAAGAAGCTGGCTCAGGCTGAGGCTGAGGCATCTGCTGAGCCTGCTGCCGAAGTCTCTGAGGAAACTCCCAAGAAGAAGTCAAAGAAGGAGAAGAAGATCACCACCGAGTCATCTTCTAACGCCGAGGCTCCCTCCAACGGCTCTTATACCCAAACCATTGCGCTCTCTAATGTCCCTCAAGCTGAGATTGACGAGTTTCTCTCCAAGAACGAAATCCACATTACCGACCCAAAGACCGAGACCGTTACTCTTCGTCCTGTACTGGAATTCCACCAACTTCCTGCTACAAACCTCCTCGAGAAGAAGCCCTCGCCATTCGCCAACTACAAGGCTCCCACACCCATTCAGTCTGCTTCATGGCCTTTCACCCTCTCCGGCCGTGATGTGATCGGTGTCGCTGAGACAGGATCCGGAAAGACCATGGCTTTCGCCCTTCCCTGCGTTGAAGCCATCTCTGCCCTCAAGCACAAGCACACCAAGGCTGTTGTTGTTTCGCCTACACGAGAACTCGCCATGCAGACCTATGAGCAGATGGCTTCTGTCGCGGCCCTCAACAGGATGAAGTGTGTCTGTCTCTACGGTGGAGCTTCCAAGGATGACCAGCGAAACCTCCTCAACCGTGGTGCTGACATCATTGTCGCAACCCCCGGCCGTCTCAAGGATTTCATGTCCGATGGAACTGTCGATCTAGGTCATGCCGCCTTTGCCGTTCTTGACGAGGCCGACCGTATGCTTGACAAGGGTTTCGAGGAGGATATCAAGATGATTCTTAGTGCTTGCCCTCCTCGTGAGAAGCGCCAGACACTCATGTTCACGGCTACATGGCCCCAGTCAGTCCAGACACTTGCATCCACCTTCATGGTTAGCCCTGTCAAGATCGCCATTGGATCTGGTGGCAAGGAGACAGCTGGTGGAGCAGTTGAGCTCCAGGCCAACTCAAGAATTTCACAGAGTGTTGAGGTTCTTGAACCCAGAGGGAAAGAGTTCCGTCTGCTCGAGGTTCTGAAGGAGCACCAGCAGGGCAGCAAGAAGAATGACCGTATTCTGGTTTTCTGCTTGTACAAGAAGGAGGCCACTCGTATTGAGAACTTCCTGAGCCGCAAGGGTATCCGCGTTGGTGGTATCCACGGTGATTTGCGACAGGAGCAGCGAACAAGGAGTCTCGAGGCTTTCAAGTCTGGTCAGACTCCTGTTCTTGTTGCCACTGATGTCGCTGCCCGTGGTCTGGATATCCCCGAGGTCAAGCTCGTTATCAACGTTACAGTACGTTCCCACCAGATGATTTCTTGAAGCATAAGCTAACACAAACAGTTCCCCTTGACCATTGAGGACTACGTCCACCGTATTGGACGAACTGGCCGAGCTGGCAAGACAGGTCAGGCTATCACTTTCTTCACTGTTGAGGACAAATCTCACTCCGGCTCGTAAGTACATCACCCACTCACACACGAACATCTGCTTACTATTCAAGTCTCGTCAATATTCTCCGAGGTGCCAACCAGCCCGTCCCTGAGGACCTTCTCAAGTTCGGCACCACCGTTAAGAAGAAGGCTCACGACATGTACGGCGCTTTCTTCAAGGATGTTGACATGAACGCGAAGTCCACTAAGATCACATTTGATTAAAGTTACTATTATGAAAAAAGCACTATTGTTTGGCGGCTTTACGACCGCGGACCGAGTTTAGACACTCAAGGATAAAATGGCGCTCAAGGACCAGGCTGCGATGAATTAGAATTGTTCAAAAAGTCTGATGTTTGGAATTTGGTAGACGTACATGAGAATCAATAATGGGATGGCCGAGCCAGCGATCTTGACGAGAGATTTGATCGGTGGATCCGCGTTGTCTGCGATTTTTAGTTGCTTGAGAAGAATGGCTGTAGCGACTGAGACGCCCAGTGTGCTCTCAGGAAGTAGACTCTTTATCTTGAATTCAGTACCATGTCGTTTGAAATAGCGCTTAATGAATGCTCCGCTCCAGACGATACGACATGCCATGTTGATAATATTGGCCAATACCAGGCCGATAGCACCGAGAGGGTACATGTTCATGAAGAGGAAAGCTGAACTAGCAAAGACGACAGAAAAGGCGCCCATCCAGACAGATTGCCCGTGAACTTCGGCCTCTGTAGCGACAGATGCCACGAATGATTCTGAAAGGCCGTTCAAGCCGAGGAAAGGGATATAGAAACAGTACGCTGCAAGGACGTTTCCAGCCCCTGAACCAGCCCACTGTTTGCCAGCTACAATGGCTAGGAGAGGCGGAGCAGCAAAAGGCCCAATGCTGATGATGACTGACGACAGAAGTACATAAAGTCGAAGCAATGTTGACAGGTTTTGCTTTGCTTCTGTAACAACAGGCGAGGGCTTACCGCCTTGTTTGACGTGCGTTGCCGATGACAGCAATCGAGAGAAATAGCTTCGGCTGCTTTCTTCAATGGGCTGAAAGAGGAGACGGGCAAGTAGACTGCCGTAGTTGTTTGCGAGTGCATATGCACCTTGTACGCTGGCGGAGGCAAGCAAGGAGATGAGAAAAGTGTCGCCTTGAGTAAGGAGATGCTTGACCACGCTCTGAGCCATCATGCTACCAGCAAGATCTATCGTAGGTCTATCAAACATAGATCCCCAGAAGCGATTGTCCTTAGAAGTGATGGTTTTGGGGAAAAGGGAGAAGCCAATCGAAGAGGCGAGTTGATACCCCGATACCCAGTAGACAAAGAGCAAAGAAGCACCATAAGCGATCTGTCCAAGAGCGAAGGGGAGCACTCCGATATCACTATGCTTGGAGGCCCAGACTGCAGATCCAAACACGACGATACATCGTAGGAATGTCGCAATAGACTCTGCAGCAGCTCGTGTGCCAAATTGTAGCCGAGTTTGCATGAGGACGAAGCAAGGCTCAGACAATAGCTCTACCATGGCTGCAAATCCATAGAGGTACAGCGACTCAACAAGATACGGCGTAGACAGCGTTGCCTCATTGGCATACGCAAGATACATCCATCCCAGACCGAGACTGACGAGAATTCCCAGGCCAATGGAGAGATATCCCAAGTTCACCACTGCTTGACTCTCCTCTTTTGCTTTGGGCCCGGCGTCCCTTCGCTGGATCGCCACGCGCAAACTTTCGCGCGCGAAGAAGAGAACGGAGAGGTAATACACCTCAAGTTGCGTCGACAAGCCCAGAAGAGGAGCTGTGAGGTAGCGCAGAAGGAGTTGGTTGGCGATAAAGGTTATCAGACGGGAGGCCAACTGGAGGATGATGAGGAGCGATGCGCCCTTGATCATGGACGGTGATGAGGTTACCGGAGGGCTCTCATTTGCGGGAGATGGAGACATAGTCGGGTCTTAGTGTGAAGCAAGTAGCAAATGGATTGAAAGGTAGATAATGAAGAGATCGCGGCGATGTTTTGACACGTGTTGATGAGCGATGCGATGTCTTGGTTGCTGTTTAAGTTTCAGTGGGCTTCAGTGGATGTAGGGGTCATCATAGGTAACGTCTGAACAGCGTAGGTACTAAGATACCCTATGCATGCCTTGAGTTATACCCCGACCTATACACATTGGATTGGATGCATCAGAATATGCTCCCCCCCGTCTTATGACTTAGAATTTGTTATTTCTTTTCTAATATCTTGAGAATCGATCTTATATACTCAACATTCACAGTGTTGCACAAGTTATCTATTGTAGCAGCCATCACTCAGATACATGCCCGCTAATCTTAGTGCTCATATTTCGAGCCATGGAGTTATGACTACAAGCAGACGACTCCGAGGTTTTGATTCGATTTTTTCTCATTGACTGATGACTTTTATACCCTTTTCCATATTTCTCGACTCCAATTGGAATTTTGTTTCAAGCCTCGAAGTCGCAAGACTTCGTCCTGTTCATGAGAACGTCTTCTAAGCGAGTGACTGGACAAGGTAGCGACCGTCACTACGTAAGAAAGGAAAACTGTATGAAAATTGATCATTCACTTCGTATCGTCATATCGTTGCAGTGCATCGCATCGCACTAGAATCGCAATGAGTCCTATAGTCAGTCACCGTGCCCTTTACTCGGGAGTATCAACCTCCATTCTGTCTTCTGGAGGTTTTGTGCTTGTCTCCACGATCAGGGAATCCTCCGGCTTTGACGGTTCCAGCGTTGAAACCGATGTTAAGGTCGACTCTTTTTGTTCAAACACAGGAGGAACGCCTCCGCTATTGCCCCCTCCAGCCATCCCGTTGCTAGTTGACAAGCGATATTCACCGCCTGTCTTGTGTTCAATGATACCTTCGTCCAAGGCCCATTGCGCCAGGAGTCCATCTACCCCGAGCCTACCACCACCCTCTCCTTTTTCCATGTGACGGCCTACATGTTCGGTCCACTCATCCCACGAGGAGGGGCCCTCAAAGACACTCTGACAACCTTGTTTTGGGCACGCTGAGCGTTGTGGGGGTAAGCGACGCTGCACAAGGCACGATACCTGCATGTCTTTGACGTGTGCGTCCCACTCAGACTGCAGCTTGCTGTCTCCCTTGGCCAGTGCCCTTTTAATTTGAAAGGGCGCATGCATGCGCCGTAAGTGTTGGGTAAACAAGTCTTTGCGATTAAACTCGTTTCCTTTTCCTTCAGCAGTGCTCTGAGGGCAGGAAGAACAGCGATAGTATTGTAAGCACAGATGTTGCGATGCAATGTGTCTCTTCCACTCGTTCTTCGAACCAAAGGTGCTCGTACATCCCGCAAACGAAAACGCGCATGGGAATGGCCTAGTATGGGCTGCAGCAATGTGTTTTCGCAAAGATGAGGAATCTTTGAAAGGGGCATGGCTACAGTGATTGCAGCGAGTGTCCTGCTTAGGCAGAGACCTTCGAGGGGGCTTCACTATTGCGTTGGCGTTGCGAAGCGTTGCGAGAGGGTCACTGTTGTTGTGTTCATCGTTTTCCCCCTCTGGTCTGATCTCAGGCATTCCATCGGGAAGAATCGTGCGAGGGCGGTTGATGTTGGTGGTTTCGTCGCTTGGGTGGCGAACATGGCTCAGAGCTTTCAGTTGTTCAGCGGCTTCCTGCATCTCCGCCGAATCTTCTACCTCATCCTTGGGCTTAGAGTGACCCCCTGTCGAGTTGGCGTATGCTGGAGCTGACGGACTAGCTTGCGGAAGATAGTCTTTTCGTTCAACAGAATTAGGCACTTCTCTGGTGGCTGGGGACTGAAAAGAATGGCCTTCTTCTCGTCGAACTCGGGCAGGAGTACTAAAGGCATGGTCCCTTGCCTCGAGGAGGATCCGGCCATCCTCGACTTCTCTAGCTGATGGCTTGACACCAGAAGAGCCTACCAGCTTATGGTAGAGGTGGATCATGTTGTGGGAGCTTATATACCCTAAGAAGCAGCAGACCTTATCATGCTGCACCACATTCCAGATTGAGTGCGGCATAGAAATAAGTAACATAGTAGGTGGGCCAAGAAACATGCCTTCGACCGCGATCTTGTCGCCTAATGGTGGTGTGCTGTGCAACCATTGTGAGAAAAAGGACATGTCCAGGCTCGCATCACCAACAAAGGTGGTGCAAACAAGCACCCGAGGCTCTTCAAACCTGAGGTCAACAACAGATTCTGGATCGATCAGCTGTTCTTCACGGTTGCCCTGACCATCAGCGTCATGCCCATTTTGCGAGCCAGTACGGGGTCTTGAAGGCATTGGCGCAAGGGCGATACTTTGACCCTTTCCAGGTGTTAGAGGTATGAAAACCGGATTTTGTGGAGAAGACTGTGTATTCGAGGTGCTTCCGTTGGTTTGCCGAGGAGTTTGGAGTAGCTGCTGTTGTTTCTTCAGAAATAGCACTTCTTCGTGGAGTCTTTGCGTCGTGAATGGCCGCCCACTACTAAGCTTCTGGAGAGCTTCGGTCAAGTTGGAGGTGAATGACCTCTCTAAGCTATCTGGACTACGATCTGATGCGCAAGCCGCAATGGCTTGCTTCACGCCATGGCTACCAGCCATGGGGGGATCGGGTACCGCACATGTATCGAGAAACAACAGAATATCAGACTGGGCATCCTCGAAGAGACAACGGACGCCATCCCATTTCAGTTTTGCGGCATCTTCTCTGGTGTTGCTATGGAGAAGATGTCAGCCAGAGGCAAGACAAACAGCACACCTGAAAAGAAGACCAACTCACCAAGCCCAGAAAAGCTGGCCGTCGGAGCTTACATAGCCATGGCCAGCGTAGTATATGATGAGCAAATGATTGGCTTTCGCATGCTCGAGGAAGGAAGCCATTTGAACACCAAGCTTTATGCTTGGATTCGGCACTGTGGGAATATGCCACTTCTCCGTCCTGTATTTGTACTGCTTCTGGAGGACCTGCTCAAGGGCAGTCAAATCCTCATCAACAGACTCGTCATCTTCCCATCTTAATAGCAGAACGGAGACATCGGTATAGGGGTGACGCTCGGTCTGTCTTTGGATGAGCATAGCAGCATCTTGCAGATGTCGCGCAAAGGACTCGAAGTCATGACGTTCGGAAAGAGGAGCCGGAGCGGCCTCCTGAGCTGGATGATGTTGTTGAGGCTATATCCAGAGCCTGTGTTAGCAAGACGAGGACGCGGAAAGCTAGAGAATCAAGAGCTGACCGATTCGTGGGGGAATTGTGTAGGCGGCGGCGGCGGCGGCTTGCTTGGAGTCGTGGCGTTGACCTTGGGGGCAAGCTTGCGTCGTTTGTTGGGTTCCATCGACAAAGACGGGCAAGAATGCGAATTGGGAGGTGGTGCGGTCGTCAGCAAGCCAGATCGGCGAAGGTCATTGAACCGAAGCGGGTTTCGTTTCGGCCGCGCACTCGAGTATCAAGTTGACTGGATAGCAAGCTTTGAGCACAGGAGGTAGTTTATCTGCTATCTAAGTAGTCTTCTGTTAAAACCAATATGTGTACACATCAGTTCGTATGGGCTCAAGAATTGTTGAAGAAGTGAATCGAGATGTCAAGAGTATACGAGGGGAATTGAAGTAGAATCGCACGGTTCAGAAATTGCCGGCTGATAGGGGAAGAAGGGAGTTTGGAAGAAAAGTACCAATGGCAGCGAAACGGTGAAAAGCCAACAAGCCTGACCACTGGAGAGAGAACGTACGTCGCATGGGTGATGAAGAGTAAGAGAAGATCAGAGGGAAGGCTAGGCTCGTGGAAGGCTTGCTCGCACGAGGCTGTCGTGGCAGAATCCAGCAGAAAAGGACCAGGGTTTGAGGATCAAATGGAAATAAAGTAGCCAGCTCGACGCTAAACTTTTGGTGAAAGGTGTTGGAGTATTATTGTTCACCCTCTTTGTGTGAGTTTCTTTTTTAGAAGCTTGCTGGGGCCTAGGCCTGGCAAAGATGAGAGGTGGGGGTGCTCAGAAAGAAAAGCTTCTCATTGGTCGGTGTCTTAACGAGCCGGGGTCCTCGAATCCGTCCCACAATGGTCAAGCAGGTGGGGATTTGACTTAGTACCTAGTATAAACGAGCAGAACGAGATGAAGAGAACCAACGGACGAGAAGCGTGTAGCGAACAAGTGCAGATGCAGATGCAGATGCAGATGCGAATGCAGACAACGCAAAGAGGGGCTGTCTCCGCAATTGTCAGCCTTTCTATTTCACCGTCTTCTAACGACAATGGAAGGTAAGTAGTAGGTAATGTAAGGTAAGGCAAGGCCAGGTCAGGCCAAGGGTCAGCTGCAGTGAGCGAGCTGGCTGAGATGGGGCTGGTGGCCTCGCTCCATCCCACAAAGGCACAAAGAGCGTACAATGTCTTGGTTCTGTACTCACTTGATGATCAATCGGAACCACAATGATAGTTGGCCTGACCTCTGTTGTTATGTACCTCTTTGGAAGCATTCGGTAGCTCAAACCACACCTACCCTGAGACTTACTGAGATGTAAGAAGCAGGGCGCTGTTGTCAACCTGAAGGAGGGGGTTCGACGGTTGAAACCAAAAAAAGACGAGACTTTCCAAAAGTTCTCAGCTGATAAAAGAAGGAGGAGCAAAGAGCATGGTTGTTATCTGCTACCTACCTACCTACCTACTAAGGTACCAGACAGTACTAGGTTGTTATACCTTGAGCTGCACAAATCATCCACAGACAGCACAGCTCCTACAGCTTGTTCTCACACAAGCCGGCTGATTACGCTTCCCCTCCCAGACTCCCGTCACTATCAGACGCACCGTACTGCAGGTATTCACAGAACGCTAACCACTATCATATGGAGAATGCACGACAGACTGGCCTGGCGTCTGCCCTTTGTGGGTCACTTGTCGAGGCCTTGAGATCTGCTTTTTAGCTCATGGTGGTTAAACACCAAGGTTTTAACGGCGCAAGCCTCCCTCAATTGCGTTCCATAACGCTGCGGCTCCTTCTCCTTCATCAGCACGGTATGATTTCTCTACCAACATCTCAAGGCTGCTACGGGATGCCCGAATCAACAGCGACGCAGCAGTGAGCTTTCAAAGTGGAGCAATGGCGCACCCCCTCCTTCATCCTGGCGAGCCTGTCAATGGTGAGCGACGACTTGTCAAGACGGCTGTGGACAAGCCGGCAGAGGTGTTGCTTGCTGGCCGACGAGTAAGAAGCCAGAACACGAAACGGACGGGTCGGTAACGAATGAATGCAAAAAAAACAACAGACGAGAGAGCTGGTCGGCAGCTTTGCCCTTGAACACGCGCTATGGTAACACCGATTGCAGAAGCACAACCTGTGTCGCTAGTTGTGGTAAACCTGAACCCGATGCATTGTGCTCTCTTACACGGAATCATGCGACTTGGATTTCTAGCCTAGCTTATGAATGTCTTGAGACGTGAAGGATTGGTCACTTGGATGTGAGGCCAAGTTGTGATGCAGAAATGAAAACATCACGTACCTCGCAGCCTGGCATCTAGCTGCCGGCTGTGTCTGCAGAGTCGCATTTAAAAGCAATACTATAGCAAAGGATCAGCCCGTGTGAGAACGAGTGACAGATTGAGATACATCCATTTCCTTGAGATGCATCAATTTCGATTCAACAAAAGCCGGCTGCTCAAGTTGCTTGCATGTGAAGGCTTTGCCTGTGTGAGGAGATCCGAAGTCGTTCGACCTTTTATTTGAAGATTGAAGGTATCTGATAAATATGCACTCACGTTGAGCGCATCTCTGACTTGCTCTTGTTGAAACTACCAGAGCCGAAAGATGCTGACGACTGCAGTTGAACGTTTCTGGGTATTAGATCCTGGAGTGAGCGGATGTATGTAAGTGGATGCTGACACAAAAACTCACAATAGGCAGAATCCTCGCAATCATGTACCTCATAACCGAGTAGAGCTCCATAGAGCGATGATTTTGGCATGATTACATATACTTACTAAGAATAGTTTTTGAGTTTGACCATGTGTTTAAAAAGGATGATTGTAAGGTTTAGACGCCTCTATTACCACGAGTGCTTCTGTAGTAGACAGAGCAGCTTCAAGTTTCAAGGGCATGTTTTGAAGAAGATGACATTTTCTTTGTCAGAGAAAGATTGTCTAGATTTCATGAACATGTAAGCCTGATGTGAAATTATTATAGTAGACTTGTGACATGGTCCATCTTGGTAGTATTTCATCTACAGCTCGACTCTATGCCATTTTGTTCAACTAATACAAATGAGAGGTGTCATTAGATAAATATAGACCTGCCCAGTTTGTTGATTACGAGCTTGAGGCTGAAATTCTCATTCTGGTCAGATGATTCTGGCAATTGTCGATGAACACGCGTATCATCGGTCACTTGTGTACGAAGAGGCCGCCTTGGTGCCACATGCCGAAGATTGGGTTTTGGACAATCTGCCGGCTTCCGTGAGAGCCTAAGATCTCCAGGTACTCCATGTAAGTCGATGGGGCAATTGTGGTTCTCCTGAATATCACTTGGCTACCTCATGTAGAAGTTGTTTAGATTCGGATTCTTCAACCCAACATTCCCAAAGAGGAGTCCACATCGTTCGACCCTGGTTCTAAATGGAACCCCTGAAGAATACTACCCAGTCTCGGCTGCAAGAACGTGGCGAAATAGTCCAACACAGCCACAGTCTCCCGCTAGAACGTCTTGATGAACCAATCAGTAGAGCAGGCTTGGTAAGGTACTCCCAGAACGCTTTGTTCTTTGCTCTTCTATTTCCATATGACTGTTAATCACATCCGTATTGGTGAGCAAAACGCCATGTGGATGATTGGATTTCCGACGGATTTATCCCTCTCCGACTGACATGCTTGGTAGATCATGGACACAGTCTGCGAGTCACAAACGACTTGATCTTTCAACCGAGGCGAAAGGTCTAAGCTTCTGGAAATGCCAAGAGGCCCAAAATCAAGCGAAGGCCCATAAATGGACGGGAGAAGGCATCAATGCCAAGAGCCAGAAAGCCAAGTTTACACAGCCACTCTCTGGTCGTCTCGTGTCTTGCGAACCGCGAACGAACGGACGCAGAGGATTGGGTCATCGTTTCGTTTCAGCCCAGCGCATCTATGTATAACACATCTATCCGACTCTGTCGCGAGATGATCCCGACAAGAGGGAAGTGATAATCGCCTACATCACTCATTAACCGTGCAGTAGCCAGGAAACTCATATCCTACCGCAACTCGAGCCGCTGTCAGGATTTTGAGGTGGCGTGTGAGTTTCCAGTCCTGGGCAAGTTCCCGCCTATGATCTCGAGAGGTTACAGGGATTGAAAGGCTTTCTAGTAGAAGCTTCCGAAAGGCCCGTCCACTGTTGCGTCAGGGCTTCAGGGATCTTGGCCTTCTACGAGGGCGGGGCGACCTGCTCTGCGCTACTAGTTACGTTACGTAGTGCCCATTTCTTGGACTAATAGTCACTGCCAGCCAAGGCTGCCTGGGTTGCCCACAATCTATCTTTCATTACTTTACCTTGGATAACCAAGCTGATCTCAAGAACAATTCTGAAGTCTCACTTCTCTGAGACATCAAAGAAGATTCGCATTTGCGCGTGAGACGTTACCAGCTCAGCTGCTCAACGTTATCCCACCTGATATTCACTAGCGACAACCGCCGAGACATCCAACAGCCAGCTTAAACTTTTGCGCAACTCTGCCACCTCTCTGGAGTATCCGAGCTATCCATATTTTTACCCCTCTACGATTGATTGAAGCGCAAGCCGCGACATAATTACCTCCTCTGTGCCCATGGACTCTGGCGGAGTCAGGAGGAAGGATACGACCAAAGGCCCTCCTCTCCGAGTTCTATCACTCGGTAGGTGCTCATGAAAAAATGACGTTTCTGTTTTGTTCAGCTACTAATGCGCGCGGTAGATGGAGGAGGCGTCCGAGGTTATTCTATCTTTATTATTATTCAAGAACTTATGCATCGAACCTTTGTCGAAATCGAGGGCCGCGCTCCCAAGCGACACGAAATTCCCAAGCCATGCGACCACTTCGATCTGATTGTCGGTACTGGTACAGGAGGCCTGATTGCTCTTATGTTGGGCCGCCTTCGTCTTGATCTTGAGACTTGCAAAGAGCTTTACGTTCGAATGACGCGCACCGTTTTTCAAACCGACAAGACTATTGCTGGAATCCCATACCGATCGACTTTGTTCAAGGCTAGCAAGCTTGAAGAGGCCATCAAGACGGCTGTCCAGGAACATACCGTCAAGGAGAGAGAAGGCAACGACAGCGCCGAATCTCCCCTCACCAATCCCCTCAACGCTGCCTCTTATTCCAGCGCCGGCCTTCCTCGTCGGAACCAGAGCAATGCAAGCACCGTTAGCTTTAGCGCTCGCAGTCCCGCTTCGCAGATGGCGCATCGGCCAGCATACAATTCGAGATACGGCGATCCCAACGCTCGTCTGTATGATCACAGGGAAAACCGCACCAAAACGTGAGTCCTTCGTCCCTCGTCCCTGTTCGCCGATTGTGTTCAACAAGATCACTAACGAAATTATAGTGCGGTCACAGCAGTATACAAGGGCTCTCCTCGAGGCACCCCCGCAGTTCTTCTACGATCCTACGATTCTCGAAAAGAGCCCCCACCTGAGTTTGACTGCAAAATTTGGCAAGCTGGTCGGGCCACTTGTTCTATTGGGCTTGCTTTCAAGCCCATCACCATCGGACAATCTGTTTTCCATGACGATGGCGTGGGTACTTTCAACCCTAGTCCAGAAGCCCTGGACGAAGCCGTGGTCAACGAGTGGCCCGGTCGTGAAGTGGGTGTTTTTGTTAGTGTCGGTACTGGCAGGCGGCCCAAGAATACGGATTCAAATTCGCAGATGTGGTACGAGGGCTTCTTGGGCGAATTTGCTGAGGCGCGTAGGAAATTGATCTCCAAAATCGAAGGCTGTGAGAAAATCCATGAGTACATGATGCGCGAACACCTGGGAAAGCGAAATGTCAGTATCGATGCCTACTACCGTCTGAACGTGGAAGTGGGTGTGGGCGAGTTTGGCATGAATGAATGGCACCGACTTGGCGAGATCAGCACGGGCACTCGCAGGTATATGTCGAGAGAAGCCGAGCAAAGGATGATTCAAGGTATTTCATCAAAGCTTGGCAGGATTCATCGCGCCAGAATCCGTCACGCACGAGCTCCCGAAGGTATTCCAGAGATCGTCAAGTCGACATCCAGTACATGGGAGATGCCCATGGCATTTGAGCTTCCTGGAGACATTCCAACATCTGTCCCGCTTCCTCACAGCCCTGGAAGCCGGTCTTCGTTCGAGTCGGGCTCTGATAACCTGCATATGCCTCACAACGGTTCGCCTCGAAGTTCCTATGAGCGTATACACCCCGATGGTTCAACTCCCAAATCGCCTCCTTTAGGACCTCGCAGTCCCAGCGCCAGTGCTCCTGCTTTGTACCCAGAAGACCATTTGACAGTACAGTCGCCTACGCCAGCGCAGTATCGTGACCACGTCAATGGGCAGGATCTGATAGCCATTGTCAGTCCAGACGAATACCCCAGACCGGCTCCAAGCGTGGCCTCTCCACCACCAACTCGAATCGAACCTCCGCCCTTGCCACCCAAGACGCCTCTCCCAGAGAGCCAGCAACATGGCGGTCGAAGAGTACCAACAATTCCGCCTCCATATCCCGTGGACGACGATGAGCCCCCGCCAGTAAATATGGCTCGAAAGCCCGATTATAGGGGAAGATGAGAACATTTTGTTATCGACTCCCTAATTATACGTTCCTCTGCTGAACGATATCTGAATGAATAAAATCCATGGCGAGTATGAGACACACTTGCTCCTGGGACGAGCTTGAGCGATGAAAGAACTCCAAAATACTGTATCGGCGTTGAGGATGGGGATGGATGACATGATTATTTTTCTTTTCTTTGCCTTTTCTTCTACGCGACTAGATACCACCTGGTTTTATTGATACGCCTTTTTTTTTGTTTTTTTTTGTTGAATATGGAACGAGATTGATGGATTGATGCAAGAACTCTTATTTAATATAGCCTACCTATTCCACGGTACAATGATAACTGATTGATCGTATGATTGAATGTCTCAGATTTGTTTGTGTCACAAGCGACTAGTAGTATGAGAAGTAGGTAAGTTGTAGTTAATGTCGTGATTGTAGTTAGGAATGTCGCCCCTGAGCGTAAAATCATGGTATTGGGAAATTGTGATTCATGTACCTGTCGCCTTGGCCATGCGGCATCCCGTTGATAATTTATGCTGTTAGTCTTGAACTTGATGGGCCCGCGAGTGTGATCCATGTCAGTATACATGAAATACCATGGATGTTTACGAAGTCTCAGCTGGTGTCCAAGATCTAGACTCGAAAGAAAACAACAGAGCTTTTGCCAGCCTTGTGGCGATCTGAGACAGAGCCTAGTGTCCTACTACCATTCTTCCAAGAGACAAGTTGTTTACCTAGGTACCTTACGTATGGATGGGCTTCTCGTAAACAATATTTCTTCTTAGACAAGTTACTCAAGACTATTAATGGTGCAGGAGGAATATTACTTCTATTTGAATTAAAAAAGTAACTTAGCCTTGACCTAAACGTTGTGTGGTGTTTTAGAGTCGCGGGTAGGCAGATCAGGCGCTTGGGCTTGGGCGCGGACCAGCGGTAGGTAGGCAACCTAGGTGGGCCAGGGCTGGCAGGTAGGCTCCATGATAGCTCGGGGTATCCATCCAGCCCGTCGCCCGCCCGAGGTGGGCGGGCCCGCTGCCCGCTCATCTTAGTGGTTGGTCCAGACTTGGGGCAAAGACGGGAGGGAGCGTGGGGAGGAACTTAGGAAGTTTGCTTCTGCCTTCCCATGTTACTCGAGATTGGTTATTTGTCTTGGAACAAAACTTCCTATACGCCCTTATACGAAGGTAGACGCAGCTGCTATCACGGTGAGCTCGAGTCCTGATTCTAGAGTCGCCTATTCTACAGCACGGACGCTGTCAATAGGGAGAACTGAACACAAAATGCAAACGGATACTTGGGGGGCTCAACTGGGCTATCCCCCTATCGGCATCCGCGATGGTGCTTGACCATATCAGGATAGCCTTAGCCCTTTAACCTTCGATTCATCTTCAAGTTCGTTTGGTTTGATTGGAGAGATTGCTCCAAAATGTTTCTGGCTAAGAGCTATGACAGACAACAGCCTGCTAGTGCCTACCTATTGCAGGGTCTAGGTCGATTGCCGAGCCTTCATACAATCACAGCTTGGTGCATCACCACTGCTTATTGGAATTGGCCTGAGCTTTCTACCCATTGCTGTACTGTACTGCAACAACTTCTTTGATCAGTTCATCCGTCGATCTTGTCCTTATTTTCTTGCCTTTCAATCCATCGCTTGGCTAAGACGTCGTATCCTATCCGATTTATGCAGCTTGTCAATGGCATGACATCCATCTCCACCACCATCCAGACATTAAGTGAGAACGGAACGACCCTCACTGCACTGGGTCTGCCTGCCTACCTGCCCAGCGGCTGTCTTGTTATCATTGTCGCGATCGGCAGCTGGAACTTTTGGACTGCCCTTTCTTTGTTCGCTTTGCGTACCTATGTAGGTTGATTGTTTGTTGCCGAACGCCTCTGAAGACTCGACAAATTTCCCCATCTGCAGCATACAGTACCGCATCTTTAGTTCAAGTCCTACGCAAGCCACGCTCAGCAAGGTGACATTAAGTTGCATCTTACAACCATCGACTGATTGTCACATTGCATCTCCCAAGCACGCAAGGGAGAGAGGGACAACTATTTACATCTGTCTAAAAGTCGCGCCCAGGGCTCGCACCCTCCCCCACGCCTGCAAAGGTAGGAGGCCCAGGTCCAGCTCCAGGTACGGTTACAGTGCCGTCTGCAACTAGACAAGTCTGGAGTGCCCTTCATAGCTCGGACAGCCGCCCGCTTGCCGCGTTTGGCTGATAAGCGACGACGCTCGGCCTCGGCCTCGCGCTCCATTCAGATATATTCTGTCTATTCAACCCGTCCCTTTGCAACTTGCCATGGCTCTCTACTGAATCCAACAACCCGGGCTTGCTTGAGTTGCTTATCAAAGTTATATCTTTCCGAACTTTGAGCCGGTGCTTGAGACAGGCGCTCTATTACACACCACATCGCTCCAAACAACAGCCGCCACTTTGGACAGAACCAACACCCGTTGCCCCATCTTGGCCCATCCTTGCCCGTTACCCCGGCCTGTTGTGCTGTGCCATGCTGTGCTGCTGGACCAACATCCTCATTCAGTGTCTCTGAACGGTGCTCATTCGACGACTGTTGGCTTTGCCCAGGCCAATCACTATTCTTTAACTTCGGTAAGGAAACCGACTATTATCGAGGCCCCGACTTTAGCCTGTCATCTGGTCTCGTCTCATCTCAACTTTTGGATATTGCAAGAAGACCATTATTGCCGGGCTCTTTCTGTTGGTGTAACACGATGGTGGCTCCAAGCGCCATGCTGCCGGGAGTTGAAGCCATGCAGATGCAGGCCGCACCACCCAGACAACGTGCCCAACGCCAAACGTCATCATGCCTTGAGTGCCGTCGTCGCAAGCAAAAGGTCAGTGACTTCGATACTCATCTCTTACCATCACTTCTCTTCGCCATTAGCTTCTACAATGAGTCAGCCCTTTTCTACATCAGAACTTATACGACATGCTCATTTGACAGCTTCGCTTTGTCAATATCTCAGCATATCACCTATAAAAAAACAACTGGGGCTAATTGTTATGTAGTGTTCTCAAGGACAACCTTGCACAAATTGTTTTCGCCGATTTCCCACTCCCGAATGCGTATATGAGGTCAAATCTTCGAGAAGGTCACACTTCCCTTGCTCCTAGCGGACCGCTCAGATTTCACGTTTGCGGTCCGTCAATTCGTCACTGCTAATGTTGCTTATAGAGTCTCTCCTTTGACCCAGCGACACCAGCTGCCTACAATCGCTGATATCCGTGATGGGCCATACTCCCATCTTAACCCAGCTATCATCCAGGGTGCTCTATACTCCATTGAGGACCAACTATCCAGTCCAGCTTCCTCGCTGAGCAGTTTACCCTCACCAACAGCAAGTTCATCTACAAGCTTATCGACGCAATCAACAAAAAGTCTTTGGAGACCCTACCGGACAGCTGCATCATCTGATGGTGACAATGATGAAACAATAGCGGATACGATTAAGAAGATCAAAGAAGAAAGCATCAAAAGCTTCAAGCGCAGTTATCTCGAGGAGGGTGCCATTAGAATTGAACCATATGACCCTATGGCTTTGGGTTATTCAATCGGCGGTTCCATGACACAACTCGATTACCTTCCCATGAAGCCTACTAAAGTAAACAAGGAACTTGTCCGGATTCGTAAGCACACTACGTTCTTTCCCATGTTTTCTTTGCTCACAGACTTTCGTCAGACCTGTCACTACTGTCACGCTTTAAATGTTCAATAGACGGGCAGCCAGACCCTGCCAATGGGTTCATGAATGTATGGATTCCTTGTACTATGCAGGATCCTCTGCTCCTACACATCGTCCTGTTCACCTCAGCATGTTTCCTTACCGAGACTGGCGCTATGCCAAAGAGGTTGCGGCAGATATATCAAAGCCATGTTTACTTCATGCTCAACCAACAGCTCGGAGACCACATTGCTCGGGAAAACGATACATTGATGCTTGCCGTTGTGCAAATGATCGCTGACTCTTGGTACTGGGGTGAGACAGACCACTTGATGGCACATCTTAGAGGGTTAAAGCATATGGTGCGGATGAGAGGTGGGCTAAGTCGGCTCGGATTACGTGGCTATCTGGCCAAAATGATACTGGTGTAAGTCGATGAACAACATTGGTGAAAACGAGACTTGTTGTGTTACCAGTGCCCTGAGATAGCTGACACACTCTAGCCATGATATCGCCATGGCGCTAGCACATGAGATCACGCCCGCCATGTATGGTCACCCTGAGTTCCCATTCCATGATCCGAAGAGAACGCCAATTAAGACCGCATACAACACACCTTTCTTATGCCACTGGCAATCTTTCAGGGAATGTTCGAACTCCTTGCAGCTGCATCCTGATACTGCCGAAATACTCGATAATGTGAGAAGCCTATTCTCTGCTGTCATATCACTTCCGAGAGACCCATCTTCCGACCAAATCCAGACAGTCCGTCGCACCGCCACTACATTTTATGACAAAATTCATGGATTTTCGGAAAGTGTCCCAACTTGCAGAGATTTTCGCAATTCTTCCCGTTCGAGCTCATTTGACAGCCCAGACCAATCTCCTAGGTCATCCAGGACTGATAAGTCTTCCTCACCTTGCAACCTCCCAGAAAGGATGTATCTTGTTGTGCGGAGAATTGCTCTGATCTACTGCAAGGCGATTTCGGATCGGTCTCCAATCAGTACCGCTTGCTCGGAAGAGGACATCAACGTTATTTGGCCTAATATCTGGCAGCTTGGATTGCCAACTTGGAAATCAATTCTTGGCATCTTCGTATGGGTTATGATCGCACTTTCTACTAACTGCCACAAGAACAGATTTGGACGTCTCATCAAAACAATGACCGTATCTACGATGATGTCTCTTGGGATGGACGACTGGCATCTTTTTCTCGATATCGCAAAAACAGCGTTTCGAATACAGAGGTGGCTGACAGAAGGAGGCAACGACAGTGGCACAAACCAGCTTATGGGAGGGCAGGCGGTAGTGGATCAGTACGATGGGTTCGCGATGGACAACGCCTGTCCAGAATTTGATCTCCCGGTAGATGATGAGCAGTGAGACGGCTACAGACCAAAACTCCAAAAAATGGGCGTTTTCAAAAACGCCCATATGCAGGTTCCAGTGTGCCTGAATAGCCTCAAGCTGTAGTGGGACGGCTGCAACTGCTCGATGACGAATTGTCTCAACTTGACCAACAATATCCATAATTGTGACCTTGTGGGACCCTTGAAACAGTCAAATATTTGCCCCCTTCTCCATTATCCCAGGAAAGGGCTTCCCCTCATCCTTCTTTCTACTATGCTATAAAGAAATCGTGCCAGGTTTCACAAAACTGAATCCTGCCATTTACTTAGCATAATGTGCGACTTTACTCGACTTCGCGAGGATATAGGGTATGAAGCCGTTCTACTCCCTAAAGATGAAGGGTATGAGGAGAAGTTGCAGAGATGGAGCTCAGCCTGCGTGAAAAGAGCAGTATGCTCAACTTACCCTTATGATCAGCAAAATACTGAGACTCTGTAGGCAGCTGTTGTCATGCCATCTAGCTCGGAAGATGTGTCCTTGGCTGTCAAATTCGCAGTCTCGAACCAAATACCAATGACTGTGTGCGGTGGCGGCCATTCCTCTAGTGGCGCCTCTTCATCTGAAGGCATGGTGATTGATTTGAGGAAGATGCGGAAAGTCAAAATTGACACAGAAGCCATGACTGTCGAGTTCGAAGGCGGATGTCTCTGGGAAGACGTTGATACTGCCCTTGCACGGCATGGCTTAGCTACTGTGGGAGGTGTCGTCAATCATACAGGGGTCGGAGGACTGACGCTAGGGGTGGACATGGCTATCTCACAGCTCGTCACGATCTAACTATAGACAATTTGTTGGAAGCTGAAGTTGTTCTTGCCGACGGCACGATAGTTAAAGCATCGGAGGATAAGGATGCAAACTTGTTCTGGGCCATTCGTGGTGCAGGAGCACAATTCGGTGTCGTCACTCGTTTTCTTTCTCGAGCCCATCAACAAGTCAAAGTCTGGAGCGGTACGCTGGCGTACTCACCTGACAAGCTGCCTGATCTACTGCGCTTTGCAAACGACTTACACGAGAGACACAACACGGAAGGTCATTGTCTTGCATTGGGAATTGGCTTTGGGCCAAATGGAACATCACGCGTCGTATCAGCCATTCCTATGTTTCATGGTCCAGAATCCGATGCCCGTCGTTACTTTTCTGGTCTTCTTCAGTTGGACCCAGCTTCTGACAATACTGAGATGATGACCACGGCGAAAACGAACACTCTCTTGAACCCAATCATGGACCATGGGATTCGGCGACTGACGGGATCAGGCAATATCGTGATGCCTCTGATTATCGAACCAATGTTACAGACTGCACACACATTCTGGGATTTCTGTGAAGTACGTAGCGGAATGGGCAAATCCGTCATTGCCATCGAATTCTTCCCGACAGATAAAATTCGTGAAAGTGTGCAGGATGCAACTGCTTACGCGAACCGAGGAGACTATTACGATGTCCTAACATTGTTTGGCTGGGAGGATCCAGATCACGATAGTGAAGTACGGGAATTTAATCGGAGCATTTGCAAACGGGTCCGGGAGACAAACGAGTATCAGGCAGGTACCGGTGGCCATTGGAGCAAGGGACCTGTCGGCGTGTACATTAATGTAGAAACAGAGAGCATTTCACCCAATGATGCTTGGGGGTCCAACTTGCCACGTCTAAGGGAGTTGAAGAAGAAGTACGATCCACAGAACGTATTCAGCAAATGGCATAGTATTGCTGATAGTACAATTTGACGGACACTACTGGATCTGGCAGGTGATTGAGGGTACTGCGATGGATCAAGATGAGGGATTGTGATAAATCTCATCGCTGTGTTCGACCCATAGCATTGCACAACTATCTACATCTATCCATATCATTCTACCATTAAATGCCAGACCACCAATAAGTCTCCTGGATCTTGAAAGAGCCCCTGAGTGCCTTGTCACCCACAGCACTGCTATCGCTTATAATGACTTCGTACTCTCCAGCCTCGACACACCACTTGTCCTGCTCTTCGTCAAAGTAAGCAGCAGCATACTTTTCCAGCTCGGAGATGGTGACAGTCTTGGACTCGCCCTCATCAAGCTCAACCTTGGCAAAGCCCTTGAGTTCCTTCACCGGACGGTTGACCTTGGCATTTTGCAGTGGACGCACATAGAGCTGGGCAACCTCGGCGCCGCGAACAGAGCCTGTGTTGCGGATGTTGATAGTTGCAGCCAGTTTGCCCTCTGTTGATGAGACTTTGAGGTCTGAGAAGGCGAAGGTGGTGTAAGAAAGACCATGGCCAAATGGGAAGTTAACGTCCCGGTTGGCAAATTCGTAGTATCGGTACCCCATGTACACATCCTCGCCATACAGAGTACGACCAGCTTCAGTGCGGAAGTTGAGGAATGCTGGAACGTCGGTCAAACGCTTGGGGAAGCTGAGGGACAGTTTGCCAGATGGATTAGCATCGCCAAAGAGGACATCGGCAATGCAGTTGCCCGTCTCATTACCACCGTACCAGGCTTGAATCACAGCAGGCACTTCGTCGAGCCAGGGCATCTCCTCTGGTGTACCGGTCTGCATTACAACAGTCGTCTGGGGATTTGCGGCAGCAACAGCAGAGATCAGCTCATCGAGCGCTCCGGGTAGCTTCATGCTCTCTCGGTCTGAACCCTCAGTCTCCCAATCAGAGTTGAGACCAGCGCAAATGATTACCTGATCGTGTTCCTTAGCGAGGGCGACAGATCGTTCAATCTCCTGTTTGGAATCGATGACCTTGGAAGCACCCACACGGAGGGAGCCGTGGCCTACGACAGGGTTGTCTAGTTTAAGTGTGAAGCTTGGGGCAGACGCAAACTCGACTCTGACCTTGTACTTTTCTCCCTTCTTAAGATCCTTACGACCAAGCTCCTCGCGTGTTGCCGTGCCGAAGAAGGCATCACCAGCGACTTGCTTGGTGCTGTTATCGACGACGAGCTCGTCATTAACATAAAGGTTAGCACTACCGCAAACAATAACGCCGAACTCATAAGTAGAGTCCTCTTCGACCTCAAGGACACCCTCAAGGTCGGCGTACCAAAGGTCCTCGAGTTCGGAGTTGTAATAATCAACGAGATGCATCTCGGACTTGGCCAGCCAGAGCTCGTCGACGGGCTTACGGGATGAGTCGGTGGGTGGCTTGTTGTACACTTTCCAGCTCATGCCGGCCTTTCCGTCAGGGGCCTTGGTCTGACTGCCCAAAAGGGGACTCAACTTGTGCGTATATGCGCCGATGGTGTAAGCAGGAGGATTTCCGAGCTTCTCGGCGATGCCATCGTATGGTGTAACAGCGTAGTATGCAGCCAACGAGGCCGAGCCACCACCATGGTAAGTTGCGACCTTTGCGTTGGGTCCAATCACTAATGTCTTCTTGTCCTTAGCCAGAGGGAGCAGACTCTTCTCGTTCTTAAGGAGGACGATGCTCTCGTTCCCGATCTTGCGGAGGAGAGCTGCCGTCTCAGGAGTATCGAGGATCTTTTCGGGGCCGTTCTCTGGGACGCCAGAAGCCGCGCATTTCTTGACAAACCTGAGGACCTCTCGGGCACGCTCGTCAATCATGTGGCCCCAGACCTTGTCGCATGCAGCAGCAAAGTTGAGGACATCACCTCGCCAGCGAGTGGGACCGGGCATTTCAAGATCGAGACCAGCTTTGATGGCATCGGTAACGCTGTATGTGCCGTACCAGTCGCTCATGACCAGACCTTTCCATCCCCATTCACCTCTCAGCATGTCTTTCAGTAGTTTTTGGCTCTCACTGCAGGCAGTTCCATTGACACCGTTGTAAGATGTCATGAAAGCACCAGGCTGTGAGTCACGCACGACAAGCTGGAACGGGAGAGCGTAAATCTCGCGGAGGGCACGTTCGGTGATAATGGCTTGAACACTCATACGCTTATGTTCTTGGTCGTTGCATACGAAGTGCTTAATAGTTGATTGCACACCCGTGCTCTGGATCCCGCGCACAAGGGCAGCAGCACCAAGACCGGCAAGAAAGGGGTCCTCGCCAATGGACTCGAAACCACGTCCCCCAAGTGGTGATCGTTGCATGTTGATGGTAGGGCCGAGAATTACATGGGCGCTTTTACCGATGGCTTCTTCGCCCATCTTCTTTCCTGCCTCCTCTAGAAGTTCTTGGTTGAATGTGGCACCAAGACCAGTACCACAGGGAAAGCATGCTGCTGGGATACCGTTGAAGAAACGGGTACCCCTTACACCGTTGGGACCATCCGAGAGGCGAAGGGATGGAACACCATGCTCAGGAAGAGCTTTTGTGTGCCAGAAGTCAATACCTGTGTAAATTTGTAAGTAAAGATTCGCTTCCGTCGGCTTGGTGATGCTGACCTGCAAGAAGAGAGACCTTCTCAGCCAGAGACAGCTTCTTGAGGATCTCCTCGACGTTAATATCAACCATCTTGGACAAACTCAAACAGTCTCATTCACTCAAAGCACAGAAAGAATGAGAAAAATTTGTCAATTCATGGGAGGATAGATCCTCTCCTACACAGATAAATAGTCCTCAAGAACTTGCATGGATAAATAAAGCAAAACCCCGCACGACTTGATATCATATTCTGCCTGTTAAAATTGGCGGAACCGGGTGATAAAACAGCTCATTCCGCTCATCATTTGCCAATTCAACACAATAAGCTGTTCTCATGATAGCAGACGAGCGCTCTAGTTGGTGGTGAAGCCCCACGAAGCCGCATACCAGGCATCTTGAATGATGAATTCGTCCATCTTAGCCGATGTTCAACCGCGATTTCGTCCAATGACGGTCTGTTGCTTGTGCCTCATCCCAACTTTGTCGCTTCATCGGGACGAGATTCCGCTTCAGAAACCTCGGATGAAAAGAATTAGTAAAGCGGGGGATTATGATAACAGGGAATTCATCAGTCCTTAAGCATCACCATATGCGAATACTGGCGGCGGCGTAGATACAGCTTAGTCAAGTCGAGCTCGTTGTGTCACGTGAAATAGATACGGATCATGTGATATCAGCCAATGTGGAAGGTGGGAACAAGCCGGATATAAAGTCACCTGCTTTTGATCCAAGATGGGAATTCAAGATCAATCATGAACTTCCAAGGTGGATCGAGAATTCTGCTAAACTCAACACCGCTTTCTTTCTTTTGTCTTATAAATTTCTGACCAAGATTTTTCGCGCGTACCTTCATAGAGAAACGGGCCGAGACTTGGCAACGAACAAACAAACACAGACCATGGCAACTGGATCAGTAATCTGAATGGACCACCGCGATCCTTCTACTGCACAGCCTACCTAGGAATCAATTTGTTTCTTACACCCAAATGGCCAAGCCGTGAGATCTCGGCCACCGCAAGGACCACATAGTATAAGCGGGTAAGCAGTTTTCCGATGAGTCTAATTAGGTCTCGAAAGGTCCACATCGAGACTCGACAGACTTGCGCAAAAAGGTCGGAGAATAACAGCTTTTGGGAATAGTTACATTCTCTAAATGTCTCCGATAATTTCAAACTCGACGGCGCCGATTGCACCCGGGCCGGATACCTCGGAGAAGGCCCGGGAGATATCCGGGGGCCCAAGAGGAATCTACGTGGTGGCAAGTACATTAGGAAAATTGTCTACTTAGTAGTCCGCGCATGACGAACATATGAGAAACTTTTTTCCACCATCACAAACACGCATCGAACCTTGATCGCTCAGCATCGCGATTGCTCTTTCATCATATCCTTCTCTGATGATACGCAAAGCGTCGATCAAGCAGTCATCTATACGTATCTGGCTTCTAGATAGGCTCTCGATGTAGTGCATCATTCAACTGCACTACGGCATGCTAGATCGGCGTCAGCTATGGCACACTTTCTTTTCTGTACAGTGGAGCTAGGACGGCGTCCAGATCACCCCGCGGCATCGACTAATTTGGTCTCGAAACCTTGAACCCTTTTGTGAGGGCAGATTGAATACCCTCGATCACGTAAGTGCCGGTTTATATACAGGACCGTATTAACAACACGTCTTCGGCTTTCATTCCTACTGTCCGGTTTACTCGCGGCTTTCTTGCCGATGATCACCGACGCATCATCGTTTCAGGAGTACTGATAACTGTTTGTCACGCAAACCTTTTCTGAAAGGGCCAAAGACGGCGTGTGATGCCTGCCCGAATGGCAGTTCTTGTGACTGGCAGTTTATCAATGCCACCCTTTGCGTTTCAGACTGACATTGCACGTGTTGCTGTCCTGTCAGGAAATAACCCAAGAATTTCTACCAGATGCCAGTTTGACTCGCTTTTTGACAACAATTGCGACATAGGCAAATTTCAGTCAATGCAACCTTGCCCAGCAACAGGGTTCATTATCTACAATAAAACTCAGTCGGGGCATGATGCGTTCTAAAGTGACATGCATAGCTGGCAACTTCAAGCCCAGGGATCAAGGGTCTGCAACGAAATGACGGCAACGGTCTCTAGGCTGTGTCGTTGCAGGCAATGTTAGCCTTGAACACCTGTTTGATCGCTGATGATTCTTCACACACCAGGCGGACCCCATGCTGGTTGGTCCTCACTGGTCAATCCAAAAGTATGTTTGCATACATCCGCAGCCCGACGTTTGGCACGTTTCTTAGCACGTAGCTTGGCCTTGTTGACGGCGGCTAGTGAAGCGGCAGGCTAGTTGATTAGAGCTATGTGAGGGTTCAAGATCAAAAGGAACAAAATGAGGACGAATTTAAAGTCATGAACACAGTCACGGAATGGAATGGATACTAGAAAACTTGGCACCGGCATCTTTCTACCCGTTACTTGACCCTTGCGCCAATCCGAACTGTTGATTTGGCTTTTGCTATCGACCCACGCAAAGTCCCACAAGGCCGCTCAGTGGAATCGAATTCCTCTGGTCCGGTCTTTCTAGCGACCAAGTCCGTCCCACTCCAAGAGCTTTGGGTCGAAGCTATGAACCGACGTGATAGATCACACCTTCAATTGATTGGCGACCCCAATTTATGTCGCCAGTTAACAAAGGACTGCCAAACCGGCCTGAAATTGTGGAATTAAATCGGAATACGCTCCGAACCGAAGGAATCCGGCGATCTCAGTTCGATGTGTTCCACAGATTAGAACAAAAATGCCCTGGTAGCTGAAGGAAAGCGAACAAGAACTATCCACCTGGAATGGCTTGCACCAGCCTGCCCTGACTGCCAACCGCTGTAGCTACAGCTATAGTGGGAAGATAGGGAGTCCCAGCCACAGCTGAACGTGAGAAGCATAGCGTTCTAGTGGCACTCTTACCCTTCTGGGTAACGGTATCGCAGTGATGATCCTCTGTCTGAGACATTTTGGCTATGGAAGTCCAACAGACCGCTACGGGAATTGACATTACAGGCTATCAGTCATGCTGGCCAAAACTCGTGTTTCTTGTCCAATCTCCAGCTGGCAGTATGAAGCCCTCCAACACGGAGCCTGACCTCCTGCCGGCCTTCACGCCTATCATCACATTTCCAAGGAACCTTTGGTAAATCTTGGAGAACAGAGAACAACGCACCTTGGCTGCATGAGTTCCTTGATGTGAGTGAAAATCTTCATCTCCTTAGGACCGAGCAAATGACAGACGATCTACTATCCGTGTCTCGGTTCATCATTCCAGTTTGGATGTATGTCTTTGCCAAAACTCGCTTTGAAGTTACCAAGTGAGACAACGACTTAACGCGACATTGGGTGTCCTGTTGGCACTACAGGCCCATCAACTAGCTAGTGCCGTAGTCAAGGATCACCATACCATGTTCCTCACACTCACGGTGTGAGTGAGTGTGTGTGCCTCACCCGTGAACTGATTACTGAATGGAGAATAAGAACGTCTAACTAGCGTACGGAAACAAGATGAATGTGCAAGCACATTGTCCCTCCGGCCAGCCCTGCCGTGCACGCGTGTCACGTCCACATGGCGTGCCGTTGGAGAAACACCAACCACCGAACTTTGCCCTTCTAGTTTGGAAAATGTTATCTCAGAAAGCAGAAAGAATCGCCGCACGGAGGATTTTTAGTCTCGAGAGTACCGAGTACTTGAGATACTTGTGGTCGGAAAGGACCCCCTTTTTTGCCTTTGAACGACTCAACCGCGCCACGTGCTTGAGTGGGCGATGAAAAAGGTTGGGTGTGTATCAAGAATTATAGATTCGTAATAGGAACGTCCATTGCCTTCTACAACTGGTTCTCGAAGAAGCTTACTCTCGCAGCCACATGGTGGCCAAGCCACAGGGAGTACTGTAGGTGACGAGGTGCATCCACTTCAGCGTTGAAGTTTTTACGTATGAGGTATCGCTCAACTCTCAATATTCACATACCACAAAACATCTCTATGGCCTTGAGAGACACGGGGGTTCATCTGGCCCCGTTTGTTGAACGATATTCTTCGGCCTTTTTTTTACATTCTTTTTGGCTGTCAGTATGTCTGTGCCATGCAGGGGCTTTGTCTACTGCATTTGTCACTCCAGTCAGTGCCTCCCCAAGGCTCCAGCTTATCCCTGCTTGCCTCGTGGTTTCTTCAAAGATGAGACCAATGCTCATTGGATAATCTCCCAGGGTAGTGGTCCACTCTCAATCGACCCCAATTACCTACACAAGCCAAGACATGTACTCATCAACTTATCCCTGGGTTGAAGCCCAATTGAAGATCATGGCATGAATGGGTCAACGGCTCATAACTGTCGGCACGCCTTCACATGCTTATTGCTTTTTTCCCTTCCACTACATGTCATTCACCGTCTATCGATTGACTCGCGGCATGTCAGTAAAAGCATTTGTGCATGAGTTATTTGCCGGGTGTTAGTATTATTATTGAGCGATTCTAGGGTCCCCTACTAGCGCCATGATCTCCGGAATCCCTGTTCTCGAATCCTTACACAGAGTCTTCACACCCAGGCCGTGTGAGCAGCGGGTACAGATTGAACGGCTCAGGGGTCGTGGCAACAAGGCCTGTAATTTGCATCCAGGATCATTTCAACGGTTCATGGTAGATCGCCATATCGAAATGCCTAGGGCACCTCACTCGAATTCGTGGTGCTCGCAGTCTTAATGATGCGCTGGCACATGTGCAGCGCCGTGTCTCTGCCACCGATAGCGCAAGTAGGTACAGTGCCAGATGAAGAAGGGAAAACAGTGCCTATCGGCAGTCGGTTCTTCTATCTCAAGTTGCTAGTCCTTGGGAAGGGATGTCATCATTGCAGATTGAAGAGAGAAGCAAAGTCCAGCCCGCAAGTGGTGCGACTCTACTAGAATTGATCGGCCAAGTATTAGAGCATGGTTCCTGACCGCGGCAAACTCAATCTTGCCGGCACAACTGGATCGACTCAAATTCGTCTCACCCTCCTCACTAGCAATGGACGGATCAAAACAGTCTGGAGCTGTAATT
Source organism: Fusarium palustre (assembly GCA_014899045.1). Lineage (NCBI taxonomy): Eukaryota > Fungi > Ascomycota > Sordariomycetes > Hypocreales > Nectriaceae > Fusarium > Fusarium palustre. Next base: position 80,899 of record JAAVUH010000085.1, read on the forward strand.
GCTGTACGGCGATTAATTTCTTCGAAAATCGAAGGGGGAGGAAGTGGCATCTCTGAAGACCGCTCCAAAATAATATGGCGACCGCCTGTCCTCTTTGAGACATGTGTGTCTGTGTGGCTGCATCGACAACACGACAGAAACGGCAACAGGACGGAAATCGACGCTGGGGAGCACACCATTACAGTGGGACAGAAACACGACAGACTGACGCCTTTCTTCGGCACGACTTCTTTCCAGCTTCTTTTGACGTAGGCTGTCTCACTTCTGCTGCTCCTGCATCTGCATGAGTTCCCATGACCCTTTCATGGACCCCCCTGGCTGTCGATGATTCTTCGACAGCACTTTTGGGTGGCATAGAAGCTGAAGCGCCCTTCTAGCGCAAACTTTACAACCCTACAGTTCGGTACCCCTTGATTTCTGCTACTTTGACCTCTTCGATCGCATTTGAGCCTCTCATAGGCCGTTGTTCTATCGAATCCATTCACCCGCTGATACTACGCCTATCTACATACAGAGTCCACCTACGCACGCGCGCACTCTTACTTACGCACACATGCGCACGCACGGCTGGCCTAAACAGCATATGGCAATCTCCTCTTGTCAAGAACAAACGGCCGTGCGGCGGTTGTTCTCTAGTTAAGGTACCCTACCCCAACAGCAGCAGCTTTATCCACACAAAACGAACCAATACCGTCTTCCTACGGGCTGACACCTTGCATTGGCTTCGATCATGGTTCTCTCAGTAGTCTTCCAGGCTCCTTCTAGGTTTTCTAGCCTTTAATCTGATTCGCCATCGAATCACTGCTAGATACCAGAGGTTGCGGTGTACAGTGGCACAATTCGATGCCCTTTCCTTCTGACGGCACCTTTCTTGGCATACAGGTCATTCGAGCCATGGTGACTTTCTCGTACTGATATCTAAGTCCCTGTTCAAAAAAAAAACTTTGTTGAAATTTATTAAACGAAGAAATTAGTAAAAAGAGTTACCCCCCGTTTCAAGCCACCAACGCATGAAGAGCAAGGACAGGTACTCGGGATAGTACCGTTGTACCGCCTTATCGGGATTTTTCCATACCACTAGCAGTGCAGCGTCAAATTTAGTTGACGAGGTGCATACTCTGTATAGGAAAGGCTCGAACCTAGAAGCAAGCGTCTATGGAGAAGCGACAGCCGCCGATCCCATCTGTCACCAGTTTCACTTGGAACGTCAGTGCTGGCAGGACTTGTAATTGAGAGTGAAGGGAACGCGAAAGTCAATCATTCCCGCGGGAACAATTTTGACGAGTCACCCAGCCAACTTCTCTTGCCTCTTCCTTTCGTCCGGTGCCACTGGGCAAAGTTCGCACCCATCTTCAGCCTGCCCACCACTGAGACTGAGATTGTAATTGCTTTTTCTGACTGAGACACAAACCACTTATTGCAAGACTTCCAGAAGAACAAGCGGCGCAACGACTGGTACGGAATAGTTAAGAGGAAATGTCTACGGAACACATCCGGAAGACAAGCACAACAGGCTTAGGTTCCGGCCAGACAGGGGGATGACGTATTGAGCAACTGAGACAAAATTAGGTGCAAAACACTGTTTTGGGCACGCACTCCAGGTCGTAGGAACGCCACTCGGCTCTTGCAGACAACACGAGGCACGGCATATGGGGATGGGGACGGGATTCTATGGCATGGTATTGGATGGAGGCTACCACCACTAACACACTGTCTCATTAGACTTTACGTCTACGTCGGAATCCCAAAACCCAAAAGTCCATGTTCGGAATTCGCATCATGGCCGTATGAGATTGTGTCAAGCTGTCATTGCGGAAGAGGAAAGAAAAAACATAAACGGCCACGTGCTTTCGCCACGGACCTAAAGATTGGGTGCATACAGATTCGAGCAATGAGAATCTTTTCCATGGATGGGAGGCAAAAAAAAGCAAAAGACGAAAGTATCCAATGTCACAATACATTGGATTATTGCGGTTCAATGTCCTTTGTGTCTGTCTTTCTCTTACCGTCCCCAGTAGCTCTCATGATAGACAAGGCACGCAGGAGGGCCGAGCGATGACATCCCCAATGCCACCAAAAGAATACTCTGTACACGACGCTGTGTGATATCGACACAACTCCCACTCTACCCTGCCTTGCCGACTATCCTGTATGTGCCATGCACGCGCTCCTACAGTACGGTGTCAAATTGTTGTTCTCATTTGTCCAAAACCCTCAACGTCAGAAAGCAAAGATAGATTGCGCTTATGCCAGTTATCTCTGCCTGTGCCTGCTGCGACTGCGACGGCCGCGGGGAGTGAAGCCAAGGTGAAGAGGTGAAGAAGGGGAGGAAAAGTGGGTATCCTAAGGAATTCATTTCTCAAAAGAGAAGAGGATAGATCTCGGTCCAGCGCTTATACCCTTAGTGGCCTAGTTGATAGGCATGTCTAGCAACCCCATGCAACCGCCAAAAGTAGGGGTAGCTGGCTGGGTAGCCTGGCATTTCTCCAAGAGCTGATGCTTTCTCCATCTTGGCACTCCCTCCAAAAAGCCTTGGGGCCATGTGCATGACGGGAAATCATGGCGGTGGAGATAATACATAGACTTACTAACAAGGCAGTTTCTTGTAACCACAAGGATGAATTCTTGCTGTACGTTTAGTACAGTACATAATTACTTAACCCGTCATCAACAGCCCAACGAGAAGAAGGATGAGGTTAAAAAAAAAAAACGTGTCAAGGCTCCAAGGTCCCCCTCCCCCCTCCTGTATCATCCATTCATGTTACATTGCGCACACCCTGGCCTCGTCATGAATATTATTACTATACCATTGTCCAGTAGACAAGGGCTTAATACAGGGTTTTGGCATGTCATCAACCAAGGACAAAGTGCATATGGTGTAAAATGAAACCAAAAGAGGATTTCCATGTTTGGTCCGTCGAGCTAGTGGTAATAGTCTAGATACCGTCACTGTCAAGAGAAATTGAAGTATGGGGTCAAGAGAGGTGAAGAATCCAATGTGCGTATCTTGATTCGTTAAACAATAGACATGGGTTATCCCATCTCGATGAGTGCCCAGTATGTATCTTGTGCTATACCATGTTCCTTTCCATCCCAGTATCTTGTTCAAACTCCTCTAATAGTAAAACCCCGTATCGCCAAATTGCTCAAGTATCCCAATGCATGTGTTTCCAAATTGCACGCCTCCGTCCATCATGTAGTAGTTGTTTGTGTGCCCAAAAATAAACCGTTTAATGAAAAGAAGATAGGAAAAGAGACAAGAATGTAATAGAATAATAATAATAAAAACTCCAAGGTTACAATACAGTAGTGGCCGTTAGGAATGTGTGGGGTAACTTCCTCCTCTAAGTTTCGGGTCATGCCTTGTATGATTTTGTAAGAGGGAGCGATCATGTTGATTATGATGTAGCTCCCCAGCAACGAGGATGTATGTACGTGTGTGTGTTGTAATACGATCGACATTGCTGAAGCAAGATGGAGACTTGCCGCGGCGGAGTTCGTGTAGTAAGCTTTGTGCCTTTTTTTTATGGATCAACCATGTGGTGCTGTGTTCACCCACAGAGTCATGCCTCAGCATATGATCTTTGTCGTTATCAGAATGATACAAGTCATGATCGAGATCGATCATGTGAAAATGGAGGTGATAGTAGTGTGTACGTGTGTGTGTGTATGTGTATGTGTGTGTATGACTGTATGTGGAAGTTGGTTGCAGTCAGGGGAGAGGTCAGGGATGGTTCTGCTCTAGGGCAACTAGGCCGGAAAGCTCAGGGTACCGCTGCGTAAACGCCTCATTGAGACACCAATTGGACCCGTTCATGGCATGGGCCGTAAGAGCGTCTGTGAGCCCAACATGGCCCGTCTGGGAATCCGTGACTAGACTCCCTAGCGGCTGGTAAGGCCAGTTAACAAGGCGCAACGAGTCAAAGTAAACCCTCTGAAACTCGTCTGTAGCGTAGGCATCTTGCCGCTTTATGACAGCTTCGCGCAGAGAGCCCCAGTGGACTAGGTCAAGCCATTGGGGGTGAGGAATTGTCAGCTGGCACTCGCGTGGTGCATGGTCTTCGCACAGGCTCGCGCGTCTCTCTGGCGTAGGCTGCGCAAGCCAACAGATCATTGTTTGAAGGGGCGCAAAGATAGCAATGCGCTCCATAAGCCGCGTCATGCCTGCCGTGTCTATCAGACTCCGGATCAAATCAGTGATCGGATGAGGCGAGCAGGCAAGCTGGCCGTGGCTGTTGTGACTGCGAAATACGCTCCGCACGTCTATTCGAGTCGGGCCCAGCGTATGGGTGAGTGACTCTGGGGTGGCCATACGACGGCAGTCTTGGAGGAAACCGACCAGAAGCTCATCGAAGCGACAGGTCGGCGGAGTGTTCAGAACGGGCGCCGGCCAGCTGGCACCCGGCTGATTTTGGTCCTTCAGTGGACCGAGGACTGAGCCTGGGGGTAGTAGACGGGATACATGTTCCAGGCGGACTGCTGCTGCTGAGCCATGTAAGTGTGGGGGGAAACGGGCTGCATTGAAGGGTTGCTGAGGCGGTATCCGGTGTCTAGACACTGAGTGTGATTAGTTTTCTGCTTATGGAACATTGCGTAGCTGAGGCTGGAGCTGCCACCGCTTTTGGGGAATCGTACCGTGAGAGTCAACATCCTCATACTCCATCTTGATGACGTCCTTGTGGTTGTGGCCAACGGCGCTGATGCTCGATGAGCTGGTGTTGTTTGAGGGCAGCAGCGAAGTAGGCACGCTCGTAGGGATGTAGCCACCGCTGTAGTCGTCGGCAGATGATGAGGGGCTTGAAACGTTGGAGGGGACAGGGCAGGGAACAGCGCTGGCCCATGACTCGCAGTTGGTAGGGAGGGGAACGTATTGCTGCTGTCCGTAGTCGGGGATGGGACTGTAGTCCCCAGAAGGGAAGGGGGAGCCACGAGGGCTGGGAACTGCACCGCTGCCGGAGCTGAGGTTATCATCGTATACTGAAGGAGCTGTCAGTATGCCGTTGGAGGTTGGTGAGGGAACCGAGCAAGGTATCGTGACCGAGAGAGTCGTACCAGGTGCAGAGTAAGGTGATGAGGTCATTGAGACGCCCATGTTCTCCTTAAGTCGCATAAGCTCCTCCTCAAGCGCCTGGTTCCGTCGAAGAAGCTCTTGAACGGTCTGATCACGGCTCTGCTTGCTCTTGAGTTCCTCCAATTCACGCTCCAGACGGTCAATGTGCTCCTTGGTTCGCGCCCTGATGGCTCGCTGAGCCTCTCGGTCGTTGGCTCTCTTGCGCGCAAGTTGTGATGGTGTAAGTGTGGAAACGCTTCGGGTGCCTATTTTTGCTGTGTGTCAGTATTGCTGATCTGCTTGGGGCCGGTCGTCGCTGGTTGAGTTGACTGTTAACACATACCCTTTCGCTTGGAGCTCTTTGTGGGCTCTGCTGAAGATGATCGAACCATGTTGTCGGTGTTGTGAATGTGAGAGTCGGGGGAAGTTGAGTAAGGCATGGACGTGGGTGGCGACGATGAGAGCGACGCGATCATGTCAAGTCGATGAGTTTGTGTACGAGTGTGGATGTGATGTGAATGAGGATGTGGGTATGTATAAAGGCTAAGACCCGTATGTTACGGATAAGGTATAGAAGTGATGTTGAAAGATGTGGAAGGAGAAGGAGGGAGCTTTCAAAGACGGGGAGGGTCCTTGATGGGAGTATTTAGATGAGTTGAGAAAATGAGATGAAGGTAATAGCTGTTGATATCTGTGGAGTCCTTGTCGTCTTTAAGTCCAAGGTCGCGCAAGTGTTCGCATAGAGATCGACCTAGTTACTACTAGAGGTTGATCGACGTGGACCGGGGGTGTTGTTTATAACCATTTTCATCTGGCGCCGCTGGCGTTGAGAACCATCTTTTTTTTCCTTCTTTCGGCCTGCAAAGGTGTACGGATAGCAAGGGAGGGTGGCTGCTTAGGTACGTACCTGATGTCGGACCCTCTATGCAGACCCCTGTACCATGAGTCCCATTCTCCTCTCTCTTCGTGCTAGCGCTGGTCGGGCTGATGGCCCTTCGGGGGTCAAGGCAAGGCTACTGTCCGTCCAGTAGACTACTGAGCGTGGGTCCTAGTCTGGGACAGTACAGCACTGGTGCTGGCGTTGGTGTTGGTGCGCGGTCCGGTACGCCACGCTCCTCCTGCTTAGGTTGGCTGAGTACTTCGAGCATGTACTGAGAACCTCAGGTGTGTACCTCTCATCTCTTGCTTGGTGTCTGGGTGGCTTATCCTTGTTTCATGAGACTTTCCTCCTTGTCTTGACCAACGCAGTCTGGCTCTAGAAACAGAGGCGGAACCTCGACTATGCATGACAGGGGAGGGGAGGGAAGTATATGTTGTTGCATAGTAACTCATCGAGTTTCGTAATACTAGCTGCTCGACAAATATCGAAAGGGAAAACGTTGGATGTCCAGTATGAGTCTGGTGTGTCTGTCTGTTTGGCCTGACAAGACCTGACCTTGCTTCAATTCAACTCTTGCACCCCTCATTCTTCGTGGACATTTAGATGGTCTGATAGTGCAATAATCTCAGCGGGTCTCTATCTCTCACGGTTCCAAGATTGATAGACGCTCCACAAGAAGCCCTCGGACCCTTTCTCTTGCGCTGAGCTCAGCCCAAGGCCACTATACATACTGTACTGTACCCGTTACCGCTCAATCTCTTGTCTGCAACAGGCAGAGGCCCCGTCTACCGGACCGCGGGTGCTTGGGAATCATTACCAATGTGGGGACTCTGGCTTCTGGCTGTTGAAGCAAGTATCGCAGGATGGTCCCCACTCAAGGTACTCCCTCGTTCTTGGAGGGACGTTGCCAGTTACAATCACCGTATCTTGCTGGATATCTTAACTTTTGGCACCGATTCATCGAGGGCATGGCCAAGATGGCTTTGGATGGCCCCCTCTGTCTGTAATTCGCCATCGAGAGTTTGCCGCCATTGCAGTTCTGCTCTGCCGGCCAGGGCCATCGCCTTGGTCTTGATTGAACCAATTGCCAGATGAACTTGAACCTCCCCTAAAGGTACTTTGCGACGCAACCAGATGTCACTGGCCTGGTATGGGTGGGTCCAGTCGACAGCATGCTAGAATACATCCATACCATGCTCTGCTCTCTGCCGTCCTTGATTGATGAATATCGTTGCTGTGTTCTGTCTCGTGTTGTGTGGTACGGTACGGTATGTATTATCTCTTGTCCATAAAAACACGGGTGTATTTTGTAATGCACTGTCTCAGAAGCCAGAAGACCGGGGTGCACTTATGATGGCCACCTATGCCGCCCTGGGCCCTGGATTTGAACCTGGACATAGAGCAAGGTAGCCGTAATGTGCAGCATAGCATAGCGTAGGCCCCCCAGGGAAGCTCCCCAGAAGCGTGGAAGAATTGGACAACGCTCTGCAGCAGCGAATCGACGACCCATATCCACTATATCTCCACTATACCCACTGGGCTCCCTGCAAGAATAGACTTTAGTCCTCTAAACCCTAGCCGAAATCCGTCCACAGTCGGGGGTCGGGTTCAGGGTGCGACTGGACCACTGACGGCTCCCAACTTAGCGCGCTTTGCGGTTGTAGGAGCCCACAAGTCGAAGAATCCAAGGTCTGTAGCGTAGCGGTGGAGCACGTGGAGCCAGGGGGGATCACTTCTGCGAAGCCAAAGCAAACCACCCTTGATCACGAAATGGGGAGCCATGAAGCTTCCGTAGCTTGTATCAGCATCGCAAAACGTGGGAGCGTTGCCGTCAAGTGGAACGGAAACACGCCAAAGCATGGCGAGTCGCACTTCTGATGTTACTTTACTCGACGGCGTCGATCTAAACCGCCCCCAGATGGCATCATCACGTCCGCTGTCTGATCTTCAAGTCCGTCCGTTGTGTGTGTGTGTACTGTACAGTGATGACCATCTTGCGGTCAAGTCGAGAACCAATCCCCAGATCAGATGCCAGCGCACATGGCTATGGAGCCCCGTCCCCTTTCCCTGTGCGTGTTGCTCTTCACATCTTCACATTCTCCACCAACACTGGAAAAGAAACACTAGTCACCCGTAGATCTTTCTATGGTTCTGTCTGTGTGTGTGTGTGTGTGTTGGTGTATAGAGTCCAGAAGCCACGCACTCTGATGACCTCGGAATACATACAATTATACACCTCGGTAACGGATAAAATGTCTCCTTCGAGACGAGATGCTGGATGTATGTACTCAACGCAAAACAAAACCTTCCACTCGGAGTCGCCATACACTCTGTGTGGCCACCAGACCAACGGCCGGTACCCATCACAGCTCGCAGCCCCCGTGAAAAGCAAAATATGGACTGCAGTAGCGACAGCATTTCCGGGCTTGAAGCACTACTGTAAACCTAACAACGCCTGTGCGGCGGCACAGCAGGCGCGGTTTTAAGGATGTACTGGCTGAGCTGTGCTGTCCATAGGTAGGTGCTATGCTAAAAAGAAAAAGCCGTAATAAACCGCCTGCGACAGGTGATTTGTGCCATTTGAGTTTTGCCTTGCAGACCAACTCCCTCTTTCAGAAGGAAAAAAGAATCTTCTCTGTCAAACCAAACATGACCCCCGAAACACGGCAGACCCTGCCACAGCCAACAACCGGAACAGCCCTCATGGCGTCATCCGTGAGGCGCTTCAGCTTGTGCAGTCGGAGTGTGTTCGGAACCGCATCACAAATTTACTCTCTTGAATTCTCTCTGCAATGGTGATTGCCATCTACCTCGGCAACTGAATGCTGAACCGATTTCGTTGCACATACATCAGCTGAATCTTCGGCACTTCGCCCATCTGCAACAGCTTACTCCATGTACTTCAGGACTGTCGCTCCGACGTTGGGTAGCATCAATGACGTTCTGTCCAAGTGTTCCTTGCTGAACAGCAGGCCTGCCAGGCTAGAGCAGTTCATCTCCCGTCAGCCCCAATCTCGCAAGAACCTTGCCCAGCGTCGTATTGTGCGAAAAGACTCGATCTCGAGAGTCGTTGCAAAATTTCTGACGCCAAGCCCAAGCTCCTCGCAGTTATTGCCATAAACCAACTTGGGACCCGGGACCGTGGTACTGCCGTTGACCAAACTGAACTCCAAGGCAAGGGTTAAGAACCTGTGGAGAATAGAAGAAGGAAAAAAGCAAGCATTTTTCCAAGCCATGAACTGTAATCATTTCCCTTACCCCAGAAAATGGAAAGAGAAACAGCCAGTTCCAGGGGCCACCCGCAGCTCGATCATGGCTTGCTTGCATGCAGTAATCCGTCTCGTGCAAGCCACAATTCCTGGCTTTGTTAGAGGACCCCCTCCCCTAACCGATGTTGTTTAAACCCATGCTTCGTGGAGCTTGACGTGATGTGATCCGAGTGCTTCGACCATCTCTTTTGTTTTAGCCAGTGGATAAAACAATAAGCCCCATCCAACCCTGTGTGGGGTCTTTCCCTCGTCTTTCAGGTTCGAATATCGAAATGTGTCGAGTGAGGCTTCGCGCGGTATGGCCTTGTTGATTGAAGCAATTAATGTTCGACCCAGGATCCCTGGGGTGATCTGCAGTAAACCCATGGCATGACCTGTCCTCTTGCGTCCGAAAATTGGAGTCGAAAGCAAGAGCCCCTCAAAATTGTCTGTCAGCCTGTAGGGTATCAAGCTAACTAGGGGTCTAGCCTTGAGCCGCGAGCGATCCAGCTGTAATAGAGCCCCGTCTTACCATCAAGCTTATCATAATAAGCGATCCTCGAAGTCTCGTGTTCAGAAAGCGCAACGAGGCCTCAAGTCTTGGCAAAAATATGGTGGCTCGAAGAGGGGTTCCATTTCTCTGGGGCCTACCCAATTCTTTTGATATTGGACTCAATGCGGAATGCGTTGAGAGCTTGTACAATGAAAAGCCCCCATATTGGTCCATCAAACATGGTAGAACCGTTTCGGATCCAGCCAGGCCGCCAAGACTATTGGCTCTAGGTCCTCTAAGTCTGTCCTCCGGCTAGGGCATAGGGAGTCCGAGGTGAACGAGGTCAGGTTTCCCTGCCACTGGTCTGTCTCCATTCTTTCCTCAATGGGACTTCTCGTGTAAACGGAGCCTCTGCCGGTTGGCCATTCACTAGCCACGTAAAATATGCTGAGTGTTCGAGACTTTTGCTTCGTCTCAACGACAGCACCACGCGCCCGGATGAAGGGAACCTCAAGCTCCACAATCAAACACTGGTATCTTGTCGACTTTGTTTTGAGGATCACAATGTCCGTGACCCCTTGGGTTGGTGAGGTGGTTGCTCGAACCTTGAGAGTTAGCCCTATCTTGCCTGTACCTCCTGTATGGTCTAGGAAGTTCATGTGCATTGCAGACACCAAATAATAATAGCATGCCTGTATTACTGACGGGGATCAGTGGTGACCCTGGTCATGCATAGTAGATCCACAGCATGTCCCGGATACTGGACCCTAGTCCAGACTCTTTCGCTGTCTACGATATGATAGGTACGGCAGCACAACGTCTCTTATCCGAGATACATTGCGCCGAGTGAGTTCAGCTGTGTATGTCTGTGTCTACGAGTTGGCGCCCAGTCTATTAGATGGCATCGTCCACGACAGTAGCAGTATGTAGGTAACTGTGGCAGCATGGTGGTGCTTGTTATATGGAATTACAATTCTCATGATATCTCGGGGTTCTCATCTTTGACGGCCTCGACCAATTCCTCCATGCCACCGACCGACGTTGGGCCGCTCATGCCCTCTGGAGGCATTGCCCATCGGGGTAGAGGGCTAACATAAGACCAGCTACCTCCTGCGTCCTCATACCGGAGACTGTGGAGCCACAAGGACAGCTCATGGCTGCCAGGGTCGGAGTACAAAGGTGTCTGGCATATCTCGCAAAGCTCACCGGTCAACTTCTCGGCCCTCTTTTCTTCATATTTATCCACCATGTTGTCGTAGTAAGCAACAGCTTCGGCCACCTCGTCTTTGCCCATACGAGACAAACGACTGACGATGTCCTCGTCTGTATTTTGAGTGGCATCGCCGTCGTTTTGCCCGAGATCCATGCCCCACACTCGTCGGTTGGCATAAATGGGGTCGTTTTGAATAGGGTGGCCAAGATGCTGAAGGTGAACACGCAGCTGATGAGTACGTCCTGTAACGGGAAGGCAGCGTACAATCGAGTATCCCTTCTTATTCACCCAAGGTCGATGCTTCTCATCTTGGAGCTGCTCAGGTGTCTTCGGGCGCTCGTCTACATTTTCACTTTCGCCTTCTGGGTAATACGCCAGTTTCTTGAATACAGTCCGCGCGGTCTTGCCGTTGGCGCGTACTCGGTTGAGTCCAAGCTTGGGAGATATTTGCAAGATGGGTTGATCACAGACGACCTCGCCATCAGGAAACTCGCCCATGACCCGAGCGATGTATTCCTTTCTCACCGTGCGATCTTTAATCTTGATGCCTAAAGCCTCCGCCGCAGTCGGGTTCTTTGCAATGAACATGATGCCGCTTGTGAGACGATCCAGGCGATTACAGAGATATGGCAAGAACGCTGGGCCGCGGTCTGACTTCATAATCTCAACGACTGAGTTGAAATTATATCGACCAGCGGGGTGAACGGGAACACCGGCAGGCTTGTTAATGACAATCATGTCTTCATCTTCGTGAATGATCTGCACAGGGTCCTCGGTAACCGGAGGTTCATGGCGGTGCAGGGTATGAGAAATGAGGTCACCATTTCGCAGAATATAATCGGGCCCGACCCGACGACCGTTGACAAAGATGGTTCCCCGTATCATAGACTGCCGATAGTACTCGAGCGGTCGGTCCCTAAACTCAGATTCGTAGATCTCGAGAAGGGGTCTGTTGCGCCATCTCTCCTTACAGTGGGTGTTGTATGTGTAGTGGTATGGCACTACCCGACGCAACCCATCTCCGTCAAAGTGATAGGGTCGGGGCCACGGGTCTCCCACCGGTGTGATCAGGGGCTCATCTGTAGCCGAGACTTGGGGCGGATCCTGCTTCTTCTTTTGCTTGATCTTTTTAGGAATTTGTTGTTGTTTATTGTTATTGTTGGTGGTTGTGGTAGAGGATGTTAGTGGTGGATCGGGGGCTGGTTGGCTGGGTGTGAGACCATTCTCGCCCTGGATATCGAGATCCTGGAAAGAATTCATAAAGAATTGCTCATCCGAGGGTGCATCCTCAGGCTTTGGCAAGGACGAGACCATAGCGAAGGGGCGTCTTTGACGAGGGGGTAGGGAAGAGGCTCTGGACAAGGGCCTTGATCTACGTAGGTGTAAAACGGATGAGTACGGGCCGAGGCGAAGAGCAGCAGCCCTCATTCCTCAGCTGCAGTTTTGCGGGAAGTGCGGCGCTTTTGCGGCGGCAGGCAACAAGAAGCAAAGCGAAGGGGACAAAAAAAGAAAAAAAAAAAGAGCTCGCTCGACGTTGATTTGTGATGGACTTGATACGTAGGTTCTTTTGCGATGGTGCGTGGGCCCGGGGATAAGCGAGACTCCCTTGGGTAAGAATGTCTTGTCTCGCTTCGTCCTGCCTTTCCTCACCTTGCCTTGCCTTGCCTTGCCTGCTTCTTGCCTTAAAGGGTCATAGGTCGACATGAATTGAGATGATATTGCACCTGTCCGTTACAACGCACGTTTTCTGTGGGTTTGATTTAGGTCAACGGCAGCAACGAGCGGTGGCATACGGCAAGAATGGGCTCTTGTCTATTTTAGGTAAGCAAGGTTTGGGCGGTCTGGTCCATTTCCAGCCTGTGGACCATCGAGCGGACAGCGGGCAGGCAGGGACCCTGTGGCAGCACTGGAACCTAGAGGAGGTAAGGCACCTACGGAAAGGTAAAGCCGTGACTTGTCCGCCATGACAGATCCACAGATCCAATCCATGGTATTGAGTAAATCTCCACTAGGTGGCATGAAAAGTCTGGAGTTTATTAATGTCTGGGCGTCACCTAGAACCTACTTTATCTTACCTATGCATTGGCCTTTAAACGCTGTTTAAGTTAACTCGGGCAATCATTTGCTCTGTTAGAATAGAGGCGACGCTCGGGTTGTCGGGTACTCCAGACGATTTGAGCATCCGAGCTACAAGTTAGTTGGGCCTAGCTGGTCCCCAGAACTGGAGTAAATCGTCCGCTGCTAAGGTATGTACAGTAACTACCTAATTAAAGGCCTGGCTCTAAGCGTCCCCCGGCGCCCAGGCCTTCAATCCTCCCCGCGATGCACTGGACGAATCAAATTCATTCTGAGAATGGCAGTAACTTATACCTCGGCTTTCCCTTTTTTGGATTCGAGATCGAGAACCTGTACCGGTGGAACATGAGCTCTCATTGTTTTTTGAACTCATTTTACTCCATTTCTTATACCATTCACTCTCTTCTGCCTTATGCTTGTCCAATATCTGAATCTTTCAAAGGCCTCTGTGACCACGAACAAGAGATCCTGCCTAATACAATTGCACTAAGCTACCTCGACTACGTTTCGCAGCTCCTCCTAGATTCACTATCATTTCCCACAATCTTAAAGCACTGGATCGGGATCTAGATTCATCATCTCTGTACACCTACTAGCACACGATCTTCACTTGTTTCACGCTGATCGACCCGATAAACTTCGCGCCTCTACCTTAGCCAAGACCTGGGGCATGTCACACTTGAATAAACCATTATCAATCGAGAACGTCTAAACAGACAACGTATTTACGGAATGAGCAGCAAGACTTCGCCCGCGGAGCTCAAGACCCGCAAAAGACACGACTATCGTTTCTTCCTTGAGTATCGCACGCGATGGTGAGTTCATTCTCGCGTCATTATCATATTCATATAGAACTTGAGGCTCTTTTGTCATTTCCTACGATGCCAAGTCGTATCTTTTGCTCCGAACCACAGTAGTATTTTGTTGCTGGACCATATACTTGCCAAATACGGACCCCACACCAGTAGCACTGCGACATGTATTGGCGAGGAGGAATGGAAAGGGCCATCATCTATGCATTCATCTCAACAGACTACCTACCTACCTAGTTGACTAACTAACTCCCTTGTCTACCAACAGGAACGATAATGACATGTATGACCACATGAACAATTCAGTCTACAACTTTTTGTAAGTGGCGATGCATTAGACCTTGCGGCTTTTGTCCAATCAAACTTCATTCTCATGGATGTTTACAATAGGTTCGACTCCATCATCAACGCATACCTCATAGACAATTGCGGTCTCCATCCTCCAACAGCATCGCAATTTGGCATGTGTGTACACACCCACACCGACTATTTCTCATCTATTGCATACCCTGCCGTTGCTGAGCTTGCTTTGCGTGTGAACAAGCTCGGTCGATCCAGCGTCACATACGAGACTGCACTCTTTGAGAAGGGTGTGGATGAGGTCAAGGCTGTAGGGGAGTTTGTGCAGGTTTATGTCGACCGGGAGACGAACCGACCACTAAAGGACGGCATGGCGCAGACACTTCGTCAGGAACTCGAGAAATTGGTTGTTGTCAAGCCCAAACTGTGAGTGTTAGGTGCTGGGTGCTTACCCAAGTGCGGATCGTCAAAGAAAGCAACAGGGTCCTCGCTAGTGGGTTTAGTGGTTGAATGCTATTTCCGCAGCATAGCCGTACGCTACCTAAAATATAGTTTACTCCATTGATAGAAGCATTGACATGAGTGGTTGCTGCCCGGTCCATGCTGGATCTACAGGTTCTATAGGTACCTAGTTTATTGGTTTTATTCGTATTCCATCTCTATCAATTCTTTTTCTTTCAATATTTACTACAATCCAATAGTGTTACATGTTTGGTTATCAATCAGTACCCATATTCAACCTTGATTACCACACGTGTACCCTATCTAAAACTGGTGTTGATACTTCTTGGCTGCACCTCCATCGGATCCGCTCTCAAACATCATCTCCAATAGTTCAAGATCTGCCAATGCCTCCTCCACGCTCTGCCTCTTATCTGGCTTTCCCTCGACCAACGCATTCGCCCAGGCCTCAATCTCCTCGTCTACACCGCTCGTCCTCTCAAAGTCCTTGACAATCTGCTCGCCTTCCCATGGCGTTACAGTGACATTGTCTCCGTCAACGACAACAGAGCCCTTTTCATATCCAAACTGGAACACAGACGTGCTCATTTTTGTGCCGCACGACTGCTGATATGTGCCGCTCACACCGCTCTTGAGCCGGATTACCGCATTCACCGTGTCGACGGGTGCAAGATGCGGCTGCACCTGCGCCGTGAAAGCTGACACGTCGGCTGCAGGTTCATCGAGGAGCAGTCTCATCGCCGCCACAAAGTGCACGCCACCATCCAGCAGGAAACCACCCTGAAACTGGGGCTTTGCGCGCCACGAAGTCCCGTACCATTTGGAGTCCTCACTCATAAAGAAGAAAGTTCGCACGCTAAAGTGCTGCAGCGCTCCAAGCTTTGCAGCCTCGTTGGCAGCGTACTCAAAGCAGGGCTTGTATCTAAAGTTCTCAGCGATGGAAAAAGTAGCTTTACCTTGCAGGCTGTGGTAGTACTCGATTAACTTGTTAGCGTCCGCGACAGAGGGAGCGATGGGCTTCTCGGCGAGGATATGTTTGCCAGCAGCGAGGGCAGCCTGGATGTATTCAGGCTGGCTCGGGATAGGCAGGGCGATTATGACAGCCTCAATGTCGTCTCGGGCCAAGAGGTCGTTGAGAGACTTTCCGGATCCCGAATCGGCCGAGTATAGGTCTGGGCCTGTCCCGGTCTTGCGGGTGTCTAGAGCAGCCGTTTCCTGGGCAGACTTGAGGGAACGCGAGTAGATGGCCTTGAGATCAAGGTTGTTGGCTTTGTCAATAGCAGGCTGGGAGAGGGGAAAGCTGTTTAGCATTTGTTGCATACGTAATTGCATGGACCATGGGATTTCGCACCATGTGTGCCTGTTTGGCAAACAGGCCTCCGCCGATCAATGCTACGCCGATAGGAGCCATTGGATGTATTATTTTGAGGTACTGTTCTGTTCAGATGCAATAGGGAGTTTTCAGTATGTCGGCAGTTGTCTGAGAGAAAGTCTTGGAGGCGGGGTTTTCGTTTCCCCTCCATCCAACATCATCATAGGGTCTCCACAGCATTTACATCCTGGTTAACCATCGTGAATATGTTTGTATATGTTCAAGTCTTGTTTTCTTGTTGTTGATCTTACCACCGTAAAACAGTTGGTAACATGAGCGAATTGCCTAGGCTGGTTAGCATTAGTTAGCCAAGTCATTAGAATCCATGACAGATGTTCCGTGTTGGTTAACCTCTTCGCTGAATGGTCTGATGAATTTAGAGTTTATATGCAATACAACATGACGGAGATAACTAGTTTCACTCACCGCCGTGATTAAATTGACGTCATAAGTTTGTGGGGGAATATCCCACGGCAAGTTGTTTTTGGTGTATGTGTATGTACTAGGTAGACTGTGTATCAAGCACAGCAAGGTAGTACGGAAAGACCGAAACCGTCGTGCATGCATGTGCAGATATACAGTAATCGAAAACATCAAATACAGACAAGAAACTTTGATACTTTCAGGTGTGGCGGGGCGTGTGCATTGCATCTTGTTTCTTACCAGGCCAGGGAGGGAGGCCTTCTTGTTCCCAACCCCGACCCCAAATCCCAACCACCACCAACTAACTGCCATGAAACCTACCTACCCATATACAAATGCAAACTAACGGATCCCTACGTACAGATCCAGTACGTCTGTAACCTGCACGGCACACAACTACCGTCCGTTACCGCGATACGCTTAGATTGCCTATTCAGGTAGTCCTAAGCGTAGCACTATCAGCCCTCTTCAGGTACGCGAATGCGGCTTGGCTTTTTTCAGCTTTGACGTGCCATCTCAAGTGGCTTCTTGCTTTCCTTACCTACTCTGCTACAAAAACGTGTTGGTTCAAGCAAGATACAGTGATTCTCCTGGTCTAATGTAGGTTGACGACACCACTCAACTTATCATCAAATGTACCCTTGTATAATCAAAGCCATCTTGATAAACCATGCCCATCATGACTTGTGACACCGCCTCTAATGTCGTCCAACTCATACCAACTCATCACTCCAGTCCAGTTCAGTCCACCTTACACACACCCACGCACTTATGCATCTCATCCTACAACACCCTAGATAGATAGATATGATACAGCACATCACCGTTACATCCCACCTCCATCTGATCCCCTGTAGATCATTTCATGTACCCCCACAAACTTAACCTCAATCTTTTTTTCATCGCATAGGGCGTCTTCATTTCATATTCCACGACTTAATACTTACTCACTCATTCGAGTTACGCTTTGACGACAGCAACCAACTTCAACTTTGCTAATGTGACACGTCTTATAATTCCGTTCTAGCGGTGTCGGTTGTTAATTGTTATTATGCCATTATACTTGATCAAATCACCACACCCCAGGAACTAAGCTTTAGCTGGACCTCGAGTCCTGCTCCTCCGGGACCCCGTTCCAGGAACACTCATAATTACCTTAGCGTGCCATGTAGTCCTAGTCTCTCTGTCTAAGCGATAGTTTAGTTACATTTCCCTCCCCTAGTTCTGGTATGTGAGAGGTGACGGAAAACGGGTACTGTGGTCTTAGAACAAAGTTCAGTGGAGTGGGCGGCTCTGCAAGTTTTGGAACCGGTGCCATGGCGGACGTGTTAGCCAGTTTCTACTAACTATGCCTCTCGATCATTACCAAGCATAGAATCACTGTCAGTGATGTCCTGAGAGTTTCCTAAGACTCAAGCCAACGCTTTTTTGTGTCTGGTGGCGCGGCTCAGGAACGAGAGTTCCGGATACTTAACTGTGGCGGTGGCCAATGTGGGTACAGAAAGAGAGGCTTCTTGGTCCCTCTGAGAGATAAGAATACCACCGAAATATGAAACAACTGAAACTGAATTCAATTGCCTCTGTACAGGCGTCCTAGCGTGCTCGTCTAGTTAATGTTCCCATATTGTGAGTTGTTGTCCATCCTAGGCTATCTTACCCTATACTAGGGAGATGACCATTCGTATTATATGTTACTACATAACAATGTCTAAGCTATTCGAACCATTGAATTATAGTAGAAATAACCTGTATACCATAGGCCTGTCCAATGTGCCTTCAAGTAAAGAATCGAGCGATTGACTCTGTCTAAGTAATAAGCCTCCGAACGCAATGGCGATGATCATTATCTACTCGCATCGAACATAGCCAAAATTGAATTGAAACTGGAAAGGATAGTTTCATTACATACCGAAAATAGTGTATAGATGTTAAGCTCTACAGATCCCTAGAACTATCATGTGGCATGTCATGACTTCCACTTGTATGTCTAGAACTTATCATCTCACCACGGACGACATCTCCATCATCAAGATATCTCCAAGGCTCAGCATCCCCGAGTTTTTGCACCGTTAATCCCGAGTTTCCAGGATCTGACATGCCCGCCTCCATCTGCCTCCTGTACGAAACCTTGCGTAGCCTCTCAGCTTCAGCAGGGGTAAGTCGCAGATACAACTCAGCGGTTATAACATGGACGAGAAGAGCAAGCCAG
The DNA here is from genome assembly GCA_014899045.1 of Fusarium palustre. Lineage (NCBI taxonomy): Eukaryota > Fungi > Ascomycota > Sordariomycetes > Hypocreales > Nectriaceae > Fusarium > Fusarium palustre. The sequence goes on from JAAVUH010000085.1 coordinate 99,437, forward strand.
GCACTAGCTCCAAAAGCGCTGTTTAGTCTTGCAGCAATCGCGTCCGGACGCTCGCCAGGGATCCCTTCGGTAATGACCCGCTGATCTGGGGTTTCCCCTGTGTAGAAACCCACACAGCTTGGGTATAAGGCCTCGACGGCGGGCTTATTGTGGTAGAACATGGAATCAAGGACTGCGCAGGGCGTCACGATGGAATAAGGGCTTGTATAGCTTGTAATTTGTGCCATTATAGCTGATATGGCTCTCATGGTGATGATATGGCCAGCCTTTGGACGTGTTAGTTACCCCTTTTGTATGTAACATTTGTTTGTACTCAACCACTCACGATTATCCAGCCGCGTAACATCCATGCACGGTGCTGCTCCAGCTGGAGTCTTTTGATGTCGACATAAGCCAAGATCATGCACATGATGAACATGATGCTCGCAACACCAGTAACAGTCTGCATCTCTAGAGTTCCACCAAAGGCATGCCGCGCGGTCATGAACACCCCAATGATGCCGACAACCGAGAAAAGCAGAATGACATAGCCATTGATTCGATGGAACAAGAGAGCTCGATGCCGAATGGCAGGGATGAACTGAAAGACGACTAATACAGCAGCGGGAAGGATTCCAGCTAGGTGCATGATGATACCCGCCTTGCCGATCCCATGTCGGTAGTAGTAGCACTCGCCAGGAACCGCTCCCATTGAACCGTATATCCGGTCGGTGGGTGGTTCACTGGGACAAAGGTTGCCATTGAAGTCGAGATATATAAAACGAGAGAGTGTAAACGCTAGGAAAGCACCCCCGAAAAGGAGCCAGAGAATGAAGTTGTAGCTTTTGGTGAAGCCCACAGCACGGGATAGCCGCTGCAGGCGCGTGGGGGAAGACGAAGCTTGAGTGCTATCGGGAGTCATGTTCGTTGTAGAGATGTATGAATAAGAATGACTGGTAGGTATTGCATTCCATATGGTATACACCTACTCTACTATATATGGCCAATCCACCAGAGTCATCAGTTGCCTATTTTGGCCTCATGAACATATTCACTATTTAGTTTCCACCGCAAACAGGCTGCAAAGATTCCAAATCTATAGAATTTTATTCAATCAAGATAGATCGACAACGCCATTGTGTGATGAGTTGGTGATAGTTATTCACGCAGATGTATTGTAATAGCGAGCCACAAAGCCACCGATATAATTGCTGGGAAGTATTGAAGCTTCGCAATGTTTAATTGGGCGGTTGTGAACAAGACTCAGCTTCCGCGTTGGCTCTATCGTGGACCTTGTGCACCTTCGGCTGCGCGCCAAACCAATGGGACATGATTGCTTGGCTAGACGAATATCCAAAAAGGTTCGATGAACAAGACCGTTTCCTCCAAAGCGTCTGTGATTCGCTACCAATAGAGAAGAGTGATTCAGCAAGGCTGAACAGAGTCTCAGTATCAGATAAAAACATAGGCCAATTTATGAATCACGAGTAGTACATAGAGCAATTCACTGGGACTAATCAGAAGATATTGTACCGAAATAGACGACCCAAGACCAAATCGGACGAAATATTACAAGTGATGTGCAGTGGTCAAACCGTTAATGGATGCTCAAGTTTCGACATCAGCGATTGGCAACACCAATGGGCTGGATATGTATGAAGCACATTCAACGGCAGAGCCTAGAGTATGAACACAACTAGGTCAACGCCTTGGAATAGAAGGTAGGATCTGTCTTGGATTTCCCACAGTTCCACTGTCTAAAATTAACAACGACCGCCTTCATTACTGCGAACGAGGTTTGCATAAAAGTAGCTCATGATAGAAGGACCTATATTAATGGAGTGTATATTGTGTCTATATTTGACATCATTGTGTCTGATTCCTCAATCTATTCAAACTGCTCGTGATGCACGTGTCAACATATCGAGATCATGAGTTGTCTTGACGTGTCTGGCATAACCGAAATCACCCACTGCGTAGGTGCAATTGTTGCGAAACAAACTTCCCCCACCTATCTGGAAAGTTCGGCAACGCAGCTAAATCGAACATGTAGGCATGTAAGAAGCCCCTGCCGCAGCAAAGGCCGCATTCAGGATCATCGTTGATCTGCCTCATAGCTGAGCACCCAGCCGTAGCATACACTGATACGTTTGGCGGCGCGACCTAGCTTTGGATCAAAAATCGAGGAGTCTGGGTCAGGGAGTCGCAAGCTCGCTCGGTGATGTTCAGTGACATGTGCGTGAAGCGTGGGCTTTGCGGGCCCGGCGGCAGACTCAACAGCTAATGCTGTCAGAGGGACAGCAATTTGCTATTCTCGGTGCCTAATCTCATGAATGACATTCGTTCAAGCGTAGCTTCCTTCAAAGAACGCTGGCCAAGGCTGATATATGCAAAGTATGCTCTTGACGCGGGCCAAAATATCGCTTCGCTACCGTGTTCACTGAAACACTTCATCAGCAAGATACTGATCAACACGTCGCTTTCGACCCTGAGAACCAGTTTCGGGGAGAATTATCTCCTTGGGAACGTCATTCGGAGCTTGTTCTGGTAGCGCATGGACACGGCCACCGACTCTTGCCAGCAAAAATCGCATCTTCTCAAGTTCCTTCTCAACAGGACCATTGCGAGTAACGAGATTCTCTTGTATACCGCCGCCGTTATCTGTCGTCTGCAGAGGCTCGACAATGGTTTTCAGATGCTTTAATCGTGCCACTTTCTCTCTTAATTGCTTGCGCTGTTTGTTGAGCTCAGTAAGTCGAGCAACGGTGTGTGCATAGAGCTTGACATCCTCAGGATGGCCATTGACATCCTTTTCTATGTGCCAAGAAGCAGGCAATGCCGCAATAGCTTCCTCTTCGGCTGAAAAAAAGTGAGTGGCGAGGTTTGAGTTCAAAAGAACAAAACTTACTGAGATCAAGTTCTCTGCCAATACCGCCTTCAGTATCAGCAGGGCCTCCTACTTTGCGTTCAGCCTCCTGGGTGAAGACGTTGTCGATCTGCTCAGAAATGTTCCGACTAGCTTGTGGAGCATACACGCGCCGACAGTGCTGCTGAATAGTGTGGTTCAGGTTGAAAAGAACATCTTGGACTACACGCTCTGTAAGAGGCTGTTCGGACGCGTCGTTGGTGGCTTGCCATGAGCGAGAGGGAGCAAGAGGTTGGGCAAGAAGTGTTGTTTGGTTGGCGAGAAACGATTGTTTCAACGCCGGTATTGTCGGTGCAGATGAGTGATTTGACATTATGAAAGTCCTTTTATTATTTGACGCAGGTGCTGTGTAGACATGAATCGTGACATGAGAGATGGTGTTGATGAATGGATGTTTGCTGAATCACGTGTGATTGAGCTATCTGGGGAGAGGTAGGTATGGGCATCCACTAAAATCAGCTAAATTTAGCGAATAGCACCCCTGGAGCCTGCAGCTTGACAACCTTTCATCCAGACAACTGTAATGGAGAGCACCTCTTTAAATTAACTACAGTGCTTCTATATACGAAAGAAACACTCTTTTCTTCTTCAATGTCTGAATATAAACCTGAACTAGAAGATGTCCTGACCATCAGTCTGACTGCCAACTGCCGCATGGAAATCTAATAGCCTACCTTAGTATTCTCATGGCAACGCTAAAACCAAGCCTAAGTATGACAATCAGGAATCTCGAGTCTTCAGTCACCCGTCTCTTGTGCTACGAACGGAACTATTTTGATGTCACTGACATGTCAAGATGAGAGGAATGAGGTTCTAGTGTTGGCATCTGTTCCTTTCACCCTCGCTCTCGCTTATACAGACAGCATCGAGAGGTGCGATGACAATGTCACCAAAAGTCCAGGTCTCCCTGCTCCTCCACCAACACCCACCAGCATCTTAGACTAGCTGAAGTGCATAATACTGCAGCTCCATGTTGTACGCCCGAATAATTCATCTCGTTGTTTTCAGCCCGTGATAGGCTAAGTGAAGCGACGTGGAGCGGAACGATGCCGCTACTATACAGGGGAAGCATCGCACTACATCAGCACAAGCACATAATCAAGTTGGTCCTATGCGAATCCGAAGCGAGGGCGCATGAATATTGAAGCACTAACTTTCAGCCTTCGGACGAGGTTATGTTTGCCAATTATTAGAATTGCTCATGTGAGCGGATGTTTCGGGGGTCTTTGTTTTTATTTGGTACTGTATTATGGATTCCCAAGCCCAAGAACCCGGTTTCGTTTACTATAGTAGCGTCATTGACTTTTGTAAGACTAAAAGTAATAAATCACAGCGACTTTTTTTATTTATAACTTCACGATCCATAGTAAAAAAGCAACCTATGATATTGGAGAACCTCCAACGGTTCTGGTATCAGTTTTTATTTTGTCCGAGACTACACTACTGCAAAGCATTGGCCCATTCATATCTCTCTCTACTACACTAATTCATCGTCAGTTTGCTTCACCACCAACAACACTGCAGAGTCACTGTCAAACAAAGTGCCCTGTGTTTGCATAAAACCGACAAAACAAAACCTGGGCCCGGCCCTTTCGATACATGAGTCAATTCTCCATTTGTGCTTCACTTGATGGGAATGTCTCTACCAAACGGCCTTTGCCCTTGTCCGTTTGTCCCATAGCAAGCATACCTGATCAACAGCTCAAGCAAATCAAATCTCTCTGAAAATTCAACTTTGAGTTATATCAAAACCCTATTCAACCGTTGCGATGACGCTCAACGATCCCGGAGTTCATCATCGCACTCGCGAGCACGAAGCAGAAGATGCTTCAAACATTACCGAAAACTTCCTCGCCGAAGCGTGGAGATCCTGGCCAAACGAAGCTGCTGTAGGTAATCCCTGTTTAACCAAGCGTAGAAGAAAAAACTAACAAGTATAGTTTGATCGTCTTGAGGAACATCGTGGTCCTCTTCGGCTCACCCTCAAAGGCTCTATTCCCTCCTGGGCTGCTGGTACTCTCTACCGCACCGGCCCAGGCCAAAGCCGTGTGGAAGACACAGCTCGCGGAACGCATTTCACAACACATTGGTTTGATGGTTTCGCCCAGACGCATCGCTTTGATATCGTTCCCTCCCAAGATGGCGAGACGCAAGTGTGGTACTCGTCAAGACGGCAGGCAGATGAATGGATCGCTGATGTCAAGAAGAAAGGATGGCGGTCAGGTATGACTTTTGGTCAAAAGGCTGATCCTTGTGTTGGAATCTTTGCAAAAGTAATGACCGTCTTTGAGCCAAAGTTGGGAAACCACAATGTTGCCCTTTTGGCTAACGTCCCTGGTTTGCTGGATGATGAGCAGGAGGTGGACGAGAAAACAAATGGTGTCACCGGTCCTCTTGGGCACCGCGTGAACACAAGCAATCTTTTTGTTGCTACAGACTATTCTGGAATGCGTCGAATCGACCCGTCCACTCTCGAACCTTTGGGCGAGACCACGCAGAGCCATCTTCACCCCTCTCTCAGCGGTCCCTGCTCATGCGCCCACGCCCAGCGCGACCCCGTCTCAGGAGACCTGTTCAACTTCAACCTTGCCTTTGGTCGTGTTCCCACCTATCGAATCTTTCGAGTCGATGCTGCTTCGGGAGAGACCGAAATTCTTGCCACAATATCTGATCTCAACGTTCCACCCGCATACATGCACAGTTTCTTTCTCAGTGAAAACCACGTTATCGTGTGTATACCTGCATCACAATTTGCATGGAGAGGACTCAAGACGCAATGGGAGGGTAACATTATCAATTCAATGAAGCCTTTTGACAAAAATAGAGATTGCAAGTGGCTTGTGGTCGACCGACGACACGGAAAGGGGCTTGTGGCAACCTTTTCAACACCAGCTGCCTTCTTCTTCCACAGCATTAACGCATTCGAAGAAAAGGTCAAAGATGAACAAGGCAATGAGCGTACACAGCTCTTTGTTGATCTCGCCAAGTACGACAACATGGACATCATCAAGGGTTTCTACTACGATGTTATAATGGATCGCAACGATGCCACCAAGAAATACTGGTTTGAGAACGGGCGCTACAAGAACTGCGCACCAACACTGACAAGATACCGCTTCACCTTGCCTTCAAAGCCTTCACCTGATATGTCTTTTGCATCCAAAGGAGAACAAACACTCGCCATTCTTAGTCCACACACAGGCGAACTTCCTTCCATACACCCGCTGAGAGTCGGCAAGCCTTACCGCTATGTCTACAGCGCTGCGCTACGCGGTTTGACCACGGTGGTAGATGCCCTGGTCAAGACGGATTTGAAGACAGGCGATGCGCTTCTATGGACGGGACCTCAAGGCCACACTCCTGGTGAACCAGTCTTCGTTCCAAGACCGGGAGCAGAAGACGAAGATGATGGTGTCATTTTTAGTTTGATCGTTGACGGAAGCGCCGAGACAGCATATATAGTGTGCTTGAATGGCAAGACAATGGAGGAAATGGGAAGGGCAGAAGCTGGTTTTGCTATTGGGCAGGGATTCCATGGCATTCATATACCCACTGCGTAGAAGGATTGATGTAGATATGATGTTATGGAGAGCGAATTGTCATAGTGTTTAAGAATTATAGAAGACAGTAGAATAAGAAGTTAACTCATAAATAGCATGCGACAAGCTGGGAGACGATCGTTATAAGTCATAGAGCTGCTGCGATCATCATTTAAACCCCCCACAAATGCCCATTCCCTTGAACCGAACCGTTGGAACCCATATCATTTCAACTAACGAGCAGCCAACTACCCCGCGAAATGCAACGTGGTGGAGGCTCTTCTTCCTTTTTCTCTTTCGATTTTGGTGGAAAATGGCCTGATGCTGACGCGCTACCAAGCTTTGAAACAGATCTGGACCTTGCATGAGGCGCAGGCTAGATCGCTTTCCGTGTAAGTGAGGTGCATATAATCGATTAGCAGATAAAAGGATCCTGGTATCTTCAATATCGGTGTTGTTAGTTGTGTACTCGTCTTTGAGAAATGTTCTTCTCTTGATGGTATATAGGTACTCTTCACTGCCAGGAGTGCTTACAACACGTTGAGTGAGTCTACCTACCCAAACAGGCATGGAGAGAATTGATAGGAGCCGGTTGCTTATGGCTAAAGCTGGCATGTGATGGCTTCAATATCTTGCCAGACTCATGGTGTGTCTCGAATAGCGAGGCTATGGCTTGTGCATACAATCATGAGAATGCAGATGATTAACATCATGCGCTTTAACATCATTGAACAAAAAGGCACAATATAACGCACATGAGTCACATCCGGGCAATGCGGTCACTCAAACATGGCCCGCCAAAAATTAAGCTTCAAACGTTTGGCATTTCATGCTTTGTAGCTAATTGTTACAGTTCATCTCATTCTACACAGGCCTTCTTCCTTCAATAAGCCCAATAAAAAACCCCTGCAATTCAGGCAGAAAAGCAAAGCAAAAAAGAACCCCATACTCCTAAAGAATTGTCCCCGTTGAATGTTGAGGATGAGGAAAGAGTGAACAAACGACTGCGTTCCATCCATCAGACAGTCTCATCTCCCTATCAATTCCAAAGATGCCCTCCTGTTAATAATTCCGAGACACTTCTTCTTCCTCCATCCGGCCTCAAAGAGGGTATCATTTTCCTAATTTCCCGATCGTTTGTGACATAGCGTAGTGGCCATGAGTGATTTTGTCGTTTTAATTTTATGTGTGATAAGATTTTGTGACGCAAACTTGGCATTTAGGCAGTGGCGGCAGCGGGGGCATCGGCCTCAGGGAGCTTCATGCCGGTACCGCTGAGGTTGCTGACCTTGGCGTTGGGGTTCTTGGTGTAGTAGTCGGAGATGGCTGACTTGATAGCATCCTCGGCCAACATGGAGCAATGGACTATATTAGAGTTAGTTTGAGTGGTTTTTTTTTTACGATGTGGCGCATGATGTGTAACGTACGCTTAACGGGAGGCAAGCAAAGCTCCTTGGCAATCTCGGTGTTCTTGACCTTGCCAGCATCATCCAGGCTCATGCCACGGACAAGTTCAGTGAGATAACTGCTGGAGGCGATGGCGGAACCGCATCCGAATGTCTTGAACTTGACCTCGGAGATCTTTTGGGTTTCAGGGTCGACACGGATCTGAAGCTTCATGACATCGCCACAGGCGGGAGCACCGACAAGACCGGTACCGACATCAGCATCCTTCTTGTTCATGGAGCCAACATTTCGGGGTCGCGAGTAGTGGTCGAGGACCTTCTCGTGGTAAGAGCGCGAGGCGTTGACGGCAACGGCGGGGGTGATCTGTCTGGTAGCAGGGAGAATGGTAGGACGAGCGAGAGGAGCAGCGAGAACAGCTCTTCGGGAGACGGCACGGATTCCTCGAGCGAACATTGTGAATGCGTGAGTTGTGTAGTTGAGGTGGGTGATGTATCAAGTTCGGCGAGTGTGTTGTGTTGTGAGTATTTAGGTGATGTTGATGCAAGATCAAAGTTGAGTTGTTGGGAGGCGAAAAGCGATGACGGAGTTAAAGGGAATGAGATTGAAGTTCTGGGTCTGAAAAAGAATGTTGCCTTCGTTTTTGCGGGCGGGACTTTGACTTGAGGAGAATGGCGATTTCGGGCCATGCTCACGGTGGTGTGGGTCTGGATCAAACCAATCATTAAGCTTTGATTGCTCGGCCATTACGTCTTTATTAGCTCGGTACTCCTCGGAGAAGAACGAGACAGATTCGACCCACTTCTCTAAAGATTGAATGATACTGATGTAAGTATTTCTTACTTCTAATTCCCTACAAGTACCTGATTTTATTATCTATATTGATCATTCCCTTTGGGACTGCGTGTCATGTAATAAAAAAACATAATGGATCGAAGTCAAATGTCTTGACAATTATTTTTTATCATTCCGATGAGGAGAAACACAGCTTGGTACAGGGGACCAAGGCTAGTCTCCATCTGATAAGATGCGTTCATTACTAATCGGGTTATGACATGCCGAGGCGAATCATCGTCGTCATTCTTTAGCCGGACCATCGGTATCTAACTCCGTAAATGCAGTCGTCTAACGGCGTTGATCAATTGTTGACTGGCCAAATAAACAGTCAGCGATAGTTAATAACCACTGAGACTCCTCAAAGCAATAACTTCGGGGTATGCCCGGCGACATCGGCCTCGGTATCCCGACGGCGTTCTCCATCTGATAAGCCAAAGCCCGAGATTGATAAAGCACAACCTCCGTGCACAATCCGTGGGTCATGATGCCCTGACTTAGCCAGGTGCACCACATAAAAAACAGTACTGATTTAGTGGTGAAAGGAAATATCAGAGCAGCTTCTTAAGTGAATATATAGCCTAAGGGCGTTTCGTTAATTTTGTCTGATCTGCCTTAAGTACCTATTTCTTTTTTGCACCCCGCCTGCTAGCACCATGCTTTCAGAATTGCGAATCTCCGTCCGATAATTCCCCGCTCGCTCTTACACGGAGTCGGGGATACGGCCCCGGACATTTGACATTTACTATTAGAAGAGAAGTCACATAGGCTATCTATACAAGAACCAAGAATACCCAAAGGAAAGTTATAAGCCGCCGAATTACTATCAACTTAGTTCAAGACATTGACCTTTCTATATGCCCCTACGATTCTACGCAGACTTCGTTCAACAAAACATCCGTCAATTGAGACAATAACGGAAGCCCACGGAAATATGGCTTATTACTAATTCCTACTGCCATCGCCTGGGGGACGTATCGTTCCATCAGGCTGTTTAGCTGTCAGATATCATAGGCAGCGAGTTTGTGAAATGACGTTGAGCTCACCCTGTACTTCGGTTTGGCTCGGTTGTACGAAACACAGTCACAAGGAGCCCATATAGGCTTCGCAGTGACTCAAGGCTCATGAAGTATACGCAGTCAGGTGCTACAAACATTTCATGTGCGGACTATACCAAATGTTAGCGATGGTCATGTTCTGAACAAAGTGTTACTTGCCTCCAAAAAGCTTTGTCTCAACTGATTCACTTGGTTAACAAATCTAGGGTTCGATCTGCAAGTTGATCGAAATTCGCTCTCTGCCGTTTCCCATCCTATTTCTTCGCAGGCGAGCTTTCGCAGAATGTCATATTGTGGCGAAATGGAATCGACAGCGGTTTCTATCTCGAGACTGGGCTGGAGAGAATATCGTCCTAGTTCCGCAATCAAATCGAGTAGGACGGTGGCTTTAATCTGGATACCATAGCGATATAGAGCTAGATGAACGTCGATACGGTAACGCCGGGCGGTACACGAAGGGTTACTACATGGGCGGAATATCCCAAGCAAAGGGGAGTATTGGAGACGCCAAAACGCACCACTGATGGTATACTTGTGGCATAAGCAGCTACAATTGCAGATTGAACACTGCGTGATCCCTTGTTGGTCCATGTTAGAATATTCGGTACGTGCAACCTGAGTTGGTGAGACAGTCGCAGATGTTGAACGTTCGTCATCCCTAATAGTTGCCTGCTGCTTGCGTGTGTGTTGCATGAGCGTAGAATGCTTAATAATGTACAGACTTGCCTCAAGATTTGAATCGCTTACGTGAAACAAAATGGGAAAGTTTTTACTGTGATATATCCTGTTTCAACCCGGTGACAAGAAACTGGAGCTCGTCCAGCTCACTCTTTCATTGCTCAGAACAGAACTTTGTCCTCATAAAATCTCTTTTTCATAAATTGACTGGCATTGCTTGTGTCAAGCTGTCAAGACGGACTGCCACGGCTCTTGATCAGCTTCGACACCTTTCCAGCATGACCAGGCCTAGCTGTTCTTGAAGAACAACGGGCGTACTTGATTCAAGCTGGATAAGTTGCTGTCCTATTAGTTCAAGATACTGACCTAGCCATAACACGTTACACTCGAGGCCCTTTGCATTCTTGTAACGATGTCGCAGTTTCTGGCCGCCATCAACTAACTGAAGTGCCAGAGACACGAGTCCCGCACCGCCAGCGATGACTCCGAGCAGCTCTGCCGTTCTGAAACAGGATTTTGGAGTTTTTGCAATGATATTGAGATATCGACATAAAGGCAAGCCGGAGTTTTGTATGTTGGAAGATATGTTCTGCACAGTCAGGTCAGGCTCTCATCTACCTACTAATGCAGCGTCATTGGTTGACAGCAAGGCACTCTAAAGGGCTTTGCATGACACAACCGTGACATGAAAAGAAGGACAGCAAGTTGTTATTGCTATTGATGCAGCATCAGCTGAACTCAAATAGGATCAGAGGTTTGGCCAAGCAATGTCTACGTGAGGTGAGACTAGGCTTTCCAAGATACTCAATATTATGACCACCGCTTATTTAGGGAGGTTAACATAATGCAGTCCAACTGCCAGTTCAATGAAGCAAAAGTCCGGGGATATACATGATAGCTGGAAGTTAATTATCTGGTCGGGCAGGCATCGACCTGTCTACAAATGCTCGACCTGACGGCTTATAAAAGAATGGACTGCCAACGCTAGGGACTAGAAGATAAACAGTAGTTAAACCATAATTTGGGAGGCTATGGAGTCGGAACGGGAATAAGGGTGAGAGAATGAATGGCCATTGGGCATGAAGGGTGATAGCCGAACAAAATTTCGCATCAAGCTCAACGGCTGTTGGTTGTACAATACAAGGTGATTGGATTGGAGAAGTGTGCTTGAGTGTCCTGTACATCATGCCGCTTATACTCGTGAGAGACGACGAACTTGAAATTATAAAGAAATCCAGACACTTTGGTCCTGGAAAATGAATAATCGTAAATCAAGTACATGTCTTTATGTCCTGTATTATTGACAGTTGAAGATTATTAGCTGGTGGTGATTGTCTTCATTATTAGCTTATATGCGGGATAAATTTGCGCCGCCCCGAATACAGAAGGCCTGGCGTGATATTGTAACTAGGAGTAGGAAATGTGTTCCAAAAAGTTGAGGGGCAGATTTGAATGTCAGACTATACCAAATTAAGCTTCCAGCTCCATCAGAGACACCAACACCATCCTCCAAACGCTCAGAGCCCCAGATTCGCGGGTCGACAAGACATGACCTTTCCAAACTCCTACGATCAATCACAATCTGCTCCTTCTCCTTCTTCTGCCCCCTCCCCTACTTCTTCGGCGCGTCACTTCCCGCAACAGCAACTGCCACAACCGCCGCATCACCAGCAGCAACAGCAACAGCAACAACAGCAGCAGCTCCCAAACCAATACTCTCCGCAATCTCAACACCAGTGGCAGCAGCAGCAGCAACAGCAACATATCGCCATGATGAATGGTATGAACGGAACCAACATGGCGGCCGGAATGCCTGTACCCACCCCGGCGGGTCACCAGGCTGAACTCAATTACATCTATGGCATGGTCGAGGAGCTTAGCCGCCAACTGGCAGAAAACCGTCGAGTTACAGAGGATATTGTCAGCGGGCTGGGAAGAGTGAGGAATAAGGCTAAGACGCAAGGTGTCAGCAACACGCAGGTTATTGAAAGCGCTGCCGAAGACATCAATAGTATGTCCCGTTCTTCTCTTTGCTTCAACGATTCACAAGCTAATCTACCACAGGTCAAGAACAGAACATTGACGCTCTCATTTCCCTCCTTACCGAATCCCTCGAAAAGGCAAAGTTCAGCCGCGATGCCAACGCCAAACTTCTCTCTCAATACGCCAACGCTATGGCCAATCTACTGCGACAGTTCCACGAGTACAAGACCAAACACGTCAGCGACGTAGCCTCATGGCACCGCTCATACCGCAAGCAACTTGCCGATGCGCGCGACGAGAACGCTCGTCTGCGCGAACAAATCTGGCAAATGCAAGCCCATGCTGGAAAAGCCAATGAGAACCTGCGCGAGTACCGACGAAAGTACGACGAGGACGAGGGTCGTTGGAACAAACTCGTCGACGAGAAGGCGCATCGACAGGAGCTGCGATTCTGGAAGCGCATGGCAATGCCTGAGCTAGACGACGATGATCCTTACTGGAGCGACGACGACGATATCATCGACCCGGCTGAGAAGGAACGTCTGCACGAACTTGACCTTAAGGCGGCACAAGAACAGCTCGACAGCCAAGCAGAGGATAGTGATGGCCAGGGCCCTCCCCCACAACTGCCACTACCAGGGATGGGAATCGGTATGGGTATGATGGGAGGAATTCCCATGCAGCGAGAAGAATCAGGATCCGGGCATGGCGTGCCTGCGCTCCCTCCTCGACCGTTGAGCGCGGCATCGAGTACAGGCTCGACAGGGCAGTGAGCGAGGAGACTTGCAAGATGGAAAAAGGGGAATATTTTGATTTAGCGATACCCAAGACATGAATGGATATGTACTGTAAAGTAGTGAATGGACAGCATCTGCAAACAAAGCTTTCGAATGTGCCTTTATGCGCTTCTCAACCGCCTGGCTACTAATGATGTATATTGACATGGCGCACAGTTGGCGACAAAACATGGGGAATTTCTGTAGTAGATGACTCTGGGAGATACCTGCAACCGCAGACGTAATTGTACGGGATGTTTTTATCATGATCCACGTTAACTTTGTCATAGATTGACAGACAGCTTCGTTCGTCAATGGTCTTACTTTATTAATTTGCTGGCTTGGTACTTTGATAGTCTTGACAACACTGGATCTTCTATAGGGTAAACCGGTTGTAGCTGCAAACGCCATTTATATTTAACTCATGATGCATTAAATCTATCAAAGGTATCGCCCCAACACATTCATACAATCCGTCATTGCAATGCTGATATCCGTTCCTAGTACCATTTCGCCACATGGAAGACCCAATCAACCGTCGTACATTACACGTCTTTTCTACATCAAACTCCTCAGCTCGCGACAGTAGTTGGCCGTCTGCCCTGACTGTTGGTGCCTGTCTTCTTCTGACTGCCCGGCCTGGCCAGTGTGTACTTGGCGAACGCCCTTGCGAGAGCCTTCTTGCAACTAATCTTCTGGCTGCCCACAAAGCTGTCCACTGTGACGGCGATGGCGCGATCGATGTCCTGTGCCGCGCAGTACTCTGATAGACGCATACGACAGAATGCTTCGCTGATGCGGATAATAGCTTCAAGATGTCGCACCTGAGTTTGTTAGTATTGAAATCCACTGTGGGGGTGCGATAGACATGACTTACTGTGATCGGAATGGCACCTGTGGCGATAGACTCTCGTCGCATGTCGGCGAAGAGTCGTGCAATCTTGTCCTCATCAATATGGTAGAGCTTTGGCGAGCAGTGTTCACGAGCGTAGAGGATATACTTCCTCAACAGTTCTTGTGGAATCTCGCCCTCGGCCTTGCGCGTCGACCCTTGGGTTTCGGCTTGAGTATCGTGCTCAACCTCCATGGAGTCCTGATCTGCTTGGCTGAGAGGATGGCTTCGGCTGTGGGATCCCACAATGAAACGAGCGAGACGCTCGTCCTCCTCAGGCTCCACTGTGTCGCGGACAACACAAAGAATATCGAAACGCGACAAGATAGGTTCTGTCAACTCGACGTTGGAAGAGAAAGGGGCTGTAGAATTGTATCGTCCACCGATAGGGTTGGCAGCTGCAATAACACCACAACGAGCCTGTAAAGTGGTAACAATACCAGCCTTAGAAATGGAGATAGTCTGCTGTTCCATGGCTTCGTGAATGGATGTTCGATCTTGATCATTCATCTTGTCGAACTCGTCAATAAGGCAAGTCCCGCGATCAGCTAGTACAAGAGCACCGCCTTCTAGTGTCCATTCGCTAGTGAGAGGATCTCGACGAACACTAGCCGTCAAACCAACAGCACTAGCACCCTGACCAGTAGCAAAAACGGCACGGTGGGCTGTCTTCTCTGCATACTTGAGGACCTGAGACTTGGCTGTACCAGGATCACCCAGAAGAAGCACGTTGATATCACCTCTGAGGTGGTGGGCACCCTTGGTGACCTTTGCAACACCACCGAAGAGTGACAAGGCCACTGCAGTCTTGATGTCGGTATGTCCGTAAATGCTAGGCGCTATCGAGTTGATGATTTTGTCAACGATGTTGGGGTCGCGCGACAATTTGCGAATATTGTGCTCATCCTCTTCTGTCATGCGGAAACCAGCCAGCTGGTCGTGAGACTTGACAACGTTGTTGGCTTCGAGAATGGTAGCGAACACAGGGAAACCGTTTCTGTTGTTGAGCTGAGCGTCGTAGTTGTTGCGGTAGATTCCAGTGACTTCAATTTCCTCACCGGGCTTTGCCTTGTCAATGAGATCCCAAAGAAGAATGACCTCGCGTGATCGCGGCAACCGACCAGCAGGAACGGTACCGGGAGACTCTTGGAGGGAAAGCTTTTGGTAGTTTCGGTAAACTGTCTTTTCCGAGTTGAGGGTAAATGGACCTCTTGACTGGCAACTCTGACAGTATGTGATCTTAACTTCGACATTGGACTCTTGCTGGAAAGGACCGAGCGTCACACCACACTTGGTGCAGTCAAATTTGACATACTTGAGCTGAGGGAAGACACCTGATCGTCGTGTGACGACACCGCTGACTCGGACAAGGCAGTTAAGATGTGACTGACGGAGCTGGCGGAGGGTATAGTGCACAGGGAGATCGAAGATACGGACGTGGATCTCGGAGTGAATGCGCTCGTAATCAGGGTAGTGCAGAAGAACAACGTCCATGGCAACCTCATCGAAGAGCTTGAGCATCTCAGCAGGCGCATTGGCCAAGAAGTAGGCTAGAATGGCCTTGCTTTCGGAGAGATGCTCATATGAGACCTCGAGAGTCTCGGCGTTGACCTCACCAAGAGTTCGGATTCGGTTACCGTACACTGATGAACCAGAAGTGTCGGTATAGGATGTGAGGAAAGCTTTGAACTCGCGTCTGATGGTCCTTTGGACTGAAGGCAGCGAAACCCATTCAGTCAAGCTGGAAGCCTTGACATCGCCAAGCGCCTCGAGTGATAATTCCTCTGACATGATGTCTGTATCCATCATGTCATCAGGATTCTCATCATAGTTGTGGCGGCGGCGGCGAGGTTGAGCAGAGAGATCGATATCATCGCCATCTTCGTCTAGTGCTCCCCAGACTTGAGGCATTCCCCTTCTTTCCTGGATGGCACGGTCTCGTCGATTCAAGACCTTGTCGACTTGCTGTCGTTGGTCTATACGCATATCATCGTATTGCTCGTCATCAATGCCTTCACCGCCATAGTGGTCGTTCTCTAGATCTCTATAATCGTTTTCGTAGCCTTCGCGGAACAGATCGACTTCGTCGTCGGCCATCTCGTCTATGTCGTCGATGTCATCCTCGATCATGACCTCTTCCTCGATATCGTCATCGTCTTCAACACCATGTGCCATGTTGAACTCGGGGGGCGATGAAGGCATGGGACTTGACGCCATGCCTGCCGGTGAAGGTCCATCATCTCCTCCAGTGCGTGACCGCTTGCGATTCGGACGAGCCGAAGATGGGTGTAAGGGGGAGCTTGAAGCAGTTAGTTGTTGTTTCGATAATAGCAGATGTTACTGAAGGCGTACCTCATGTTTTCACTCTTCAAGTATTTCGTTGGTGGGAGATACTTTGATAGAGCACTTGTGTGGTTGACAGCCCCAAGCTTGGTATGATTTGTATGCTAAGTAAAGTATCGAGACTGAGGGGCTGATTTTGTTGTATTGGGTTGGGAGGGAAACCGCAAAACCAGGTGGAGCAATTGGACAAGGGGCAATTTCGTGAGTTCGAAGCGCGATTTGACGCGTAAATTGATTGGAAGCTGTCTCACACGCGTAAAGTACTTCACTCCGTGGTAGCCCAAATACCCGCGACAGGTTTACGTATAGCTAAGCAGTTTAGTGTTCGCGTTATTGTTTCGCTGCTGCCAGTTCCTCTTCCACCACTGTCGTTCGTTACACTGCATCGAAGAAAGCGACCGATAGCTGACCCTTCTCCTCATCTTGTCTCTTTACTTTCATTCTTCACCAATTCTGAAAAATCCGTCATCCAATCCTTTGAATTACCTTCTAATCGCTTTTTTCTTCTTCCCTTCTTTTAAACTACCACTTCATACCAAAGAACGTCGACCATTATCGCCATCATGCCTACAGAAGCTCCCGCGCAAGATGCGCCCCAGCAAGAAACTCGAGCGCGCAAAGACAGCTTTTCTGGCAAGTCCCAAACTTCGGAGAATTCACAAACTGCGGCCGAGTACGACCATAACTTGAGTATCTTTTTGTAATCCTATTCTAACTTTTGACAGCTTCATTCGATCGCAAGAAGCTCTCGAAGCTGATGCCCGCGAGGCTTTACCTTACGTATGCTTGGCTTTCCTTTTCACCCGACCTCGACACGCGCTTACAATTGCTTAGAGTATCGACACATGCACCAAAATCCTCGGACCCTTGCGACAAGCCGTCTTTGCATGCTTAACTTGCAATCCGCCTCCGGCTAAAGAAGGCGACGATTGGACACCCGCTGGTGTATGCTATGCTTGCTCCATCCAATGCCACGGCGAACACAATCTTGTCGAGATCTTTCAGAAGCGCAACTTTACGTGCGACTGCGGTACCAAGCGCATTCCCTCGACTAGCCCATGCACTCTCCGTCTAAACGAAGCAACCAACACTCGAGGTGCGGTGCATTCCGAAGAACCCGATGTGAACAACAAATACAACCACAACTTCCGCAATAGATTCTGTGGTTGCGACTGTGATTATGACCCATTTCAACAAAAAGGAACCATGTTCCAATGCCTTGGCCTAGGAACTGTAGAAACGGGCGGATGTGGCGAGGATTGGTATCACCCTGGATGTCTGGTCGGCATGGGACCTAATTGGTTCGAAAAGATGGAAAAGCCGAAGAAGACAGCACCGGAAACCAGCGAGGAAGGAAAGTTGACAACAATTGCCGAGGGCAATGAAGAGAAACAGGACACTGCTCAGAGCGCTGGCCAAGAGAAGGAGAAGGCTGCTGAAAATGCGGCCGAAGTGGAAGATGATGACGACGAAGATGTCCCTATGCCGCCTGGATTCCCCGAAGAAGATGCATTCGAAGCTTTTCTATGCTACAAGTGTGTCGAGGCGCATCCTTGGATCAAGCGCTATGCTGGCACCGCAGGCTTCCTTCGAGCAGTATTCCTCGACCAAGCGGAATCCGAACCAAAGACAAAGTCTGCGTCTGCTAAGGATGAATCTGTTCCTACAATAGAGACCGCAGCTGAGGGTGGTCAGGATTCACGAAAGCGCAAGGCTGATGACGACGTAGAGGAGCCTACAGAAGTTAAGCGCGTCAAGAGCGAATCTCAATCAGGTGATGAAAAGCCTACCGAAGAGATAACATCCACAGATGAACTCCCTTGCAAGCTGAAGAACCTCCCCCATGCCCCTGAAAGAGAGTTCTCTCTCTTCCTCAAAGAAGACTTCCGCGAAGCCTTCTGTCGCTGCTCATCCTGCTATCCCCACCTCAACCCCCACCCGCAGCTTCTCGAGGAGGAAGAGGTTTACGAACCCCCTCTGTCAGATGGAGGCTCTCAAGCCGACGGTAACGGTGGAGGTTCGCACGGAAGCGGTAGTCTTCTAGAGCGAGGTGAAAGCGCCCTTCGAAACGTTGACCGTGTACGAGCCATCGAAGGCGTGATGGCTTACAACCACCTCAAGGAGCAGCTCAAGCCGTTCTTCCAGCAATTCGCTCAGAGCGGAGAGGCGATTGGGGCTGAAGACATCAAGGCCTATTTTGCCAAGCTCAGAGGTGATGAGAAAGGCATTCAGGAAGCTGCTGCGGGTGCCAAAGATGGAGAGGGCGGTGGTAGTGGTGATAGGGATAACCGAAAAGAACAGAGCGGGTTTTAATGACTTGGGTTGAGAGGACATGATAGAGTTGGATGGCGTTGAAAGGATTGACGAGCAGATGTGCAGTTGGTGTTGAAATGTAATAATAGTGTATAGTACAGACCGTCTGCCACAATTTGATACCAAAGACGACGCCGAATTCATTTCATACTATTATCTTTGTCTCCCTGTTCTGGCCCAACTATACTCATCGTTGAAGAATTTCTCCACCGGGCTGTACCGATCAATGCTAAAGGTATCTCGACATACCCTGACTTCGTTAACACAAGCAGATTGCCAGTTTACAAGACCACTCAGACGAAGACAAATTGTCTGTCCACACTGCTAACCTCAAGGCCGACATCAGAGCGCAAACTAGACTACCTCGGACTATGGACCGTCTCGTCCACAGCCAGTCTTTTTTGGGTTCTACTTCAGGTTCTCAAGCCGAACTCCTGTTTCTCTAACCAGGTCAAGCAGTGTGACGGTTTATCGATTTGTCGAGCCGATAGTATGCCTTCCAATTAAGTCATTAACAGGGATATGGGAGAACATGGTTGACTTGACTAGTGTCTGTCTCACTCAAAAGTCCCAGCTGTTTCCCCTTGGTACTGTACTTTCGTCCTTCCACAGGCGCAAACAAGACTTTAATGCTCTCGGAGGTCCTTGTCAGTGATAGCACGACCAACGGGTATTATGACGATATAAGAATCCTGCCGGGCAGTTATGCCCAAAGTGCCATTCAGAGCGTTGCGTATATTTGCCTCTCAATTTCCCTCACTTCGGGTGTTGAAGAGCCAACCCAGGACACTCGGCAAGGCAGCAATGAAGGTCGGGCGCTGCTTGAAGACATTGCTCGACCAACTTATATCTGCCGGGGCTGGGCTTAACGGTGACGTTTGGAAAAGCGCTATCGAGTCTTTCTTGGTCCTTGTCCTCTTATCCCGCTGTATGTACGATCGGCGGTGGCAATAACACGAGCAGCAGCAGCACGAGTATCAACAACAACAGCACAAGCAACAGCAAGTGAATGATCCGAGATCTAAACCTGAGGTCGGCCTTGAGGTTAGCGGTCGTGAAGGGGCGGCCCAGGGCATTAGAAGTTATATATGGTAATGATAACAATTGTAGTGTTTGCCGAGGTTTCAGTGGTATGGCACTGTCATGGGAGTGTCAAAAACGCAGTTGTAATGCACTACTCCTATCCTTTAGCTCGCCAATGCGTGGCACTGCCACAGTTTTGCATACAGACAATATCGTTGACTGCAGGAGAAAAGCAAAACAAAAATGTACCACCGTTTACCTGGTTTCATTTTAACTTCTTCATAAACTCAACTCCAGTATCCCCAACGTAACGAAGTATCTCCCCTCTAACTATGTCCATTTTCTACCTTCTAAATCACAACGACCAAGACTCTAACGTCCATCACCCGAAAATGGCACACAACATCGTTCCGTACCTCTTGGGTACGCTGGTGTTTCTCATCTACGTCTGTTACTCATCAGTCCGCGGTGGCAGTGGAGTCCATCGCCGAGAAGTAGAGCAATTCGAGTTCTCCGAGGCTACCCTGGAAGAAAAAGTCATATATCTTATGAACCAAATGCGCTGGTGGGACTACTACTGCGGTCTCTGGCTGATGCAACTGATTGTCAGTCTCAGCATCGCCTGCCAGACTGGCGGCTGGCCTTCTAACATCTCTGCGACCTACATTGCTGTATGCGTCGCGTACTTTTACTTTTTGTCCATGACACTTGTTCTGGCTGAGATTCAGTTTCCTAGCCTCTGGGCTATCATAACCGACGGTCGCCGGATGGAATGAGGCAAAATTTTGCCATCATCCAATCCACTTGAATCTTTATCAGGTCCATCATCAAGCTCAGCAGCGGGGAGATCGGAAGAGGTAAAGTACCGACCGTAATATTTTCTACCATGATACTAACATACATGTGCCTTCAGCTTAGATAAATTCTTGTCCCATAGCTAGAGCATATTCTGGACTTGCGATAGGGGCGTCTAAGGCCCCTTGTGACGAAACAACTGGACTGGTACTCAAGGTACTATTGATCACTACTCACTATGAAGGCGATTGTGGCTAACCGACTGATTTGTAGTGTTGTATAATTTGCGAAGACGAGTAAAGGAATGTCTGTGATTCTTCTGGCCATCATATTCGGGTGATGACTCCGACCAAAGAGATATATACTCTTTGACCATCTCTACACATATCGCCTTGGAGAGTACATATGCTTATTTGGCTCTACCAAAGTGTAAGTTCATCTCATTCGGCCCACCCCAAGATATTCTTGCTGACGGGTGACTACTAGCTGTTGGTATGTTTCCATGCAGAAGACGAAGCAGCATCTTTGGAACCACAGTGGACGACATCGTTTAGTATGGGTTATGCGATTGAAGCGAAGCATATACAGGACACTACCACGCACATCGTCTGTTGTACATTGTTAGCTGGTATAATTGATATCGTATGCATTGGCTTTTCTTTGAGGTTACATCTCAGCCCGATTCTTCCCATCAAACTCAAAGCTCAACTTCAACCACATCTGAAGCGGGTACCGCCGAACACGTCAACACGCTTCCATCCATTTGAAGTCCTCCCGAAACTGAGCCGCAAGTTAGTTTTGCGACGCAGCTTCCACAAGCACCTACGCGACAGCCATAATCAGGAGCCATACCAACAGACTCAGCGAGTTCCAGTAATGACATGAAACTGCCCTTCTTCCATTGAGTAGTCTTGCCGGACTTGGTGAACCGGACTGTAGCTTTCTCCAGGTCTCCCACCGCGTGAGCAGAGGCCGAGAAGCTTTCACTATGAATGAAAGGAAGAGGAATGTTGCGAATAATCAGAATGCTCTTCATGTTCTCCTCGAAGTCTTTGGGACCGCAGATGTACGCCGCCGAAAATCTGGATGGTAGGTCCATTGCAGTAGTGCCGAATGGGTTGAACTTGTACGTTTCTCCCAGTAGTTCCGCCATTGTATCCAAGCTCGGCCTTCCTAAGAAGTCGTAGTCTCTTCCTCGTACGTCAGTGTCGCGGGGCTGTGTCATAAAGACAAGCCTCTTGATGGGGCTGTTCTCGATCTGGAGGAACTCGTTGTGGAACTGTAGGCCTCTCCCATCTTTAGTCACATGAATCCAGATACCTGGTACTACATTCATGTTGGGATGATTGGCATGGGCCTTCATCATAGCAAGTATCGGTGTAATGCCAATCCCAGCAGACAGATATAGTTGCCGTGGAGTTATCTCCTGTGACCAATCCAGAACGAACCGCCCAGCCGGGGAACGTGCTGAGAGGACG
The DNA here is from genome assembly GCA_014899045.1 of Fusarium palustre. Classification (NCBI taxonomy): domain Eukaryota; kingdom Fungi; phylum Ascomycota; class Sordariomycetes; order Hypocreales; family Nectriaceae; genus Fusarium; species Fusarium palustre. The sequence continues at coordinate 121,458 of JAAVUH010000085.1, forward strand.
GTTCCCACTGCACATTCATTGCACATCCATGAAGAAGCGCACCCTGATTCTCTGATGCTGATCCGATATTGTTTGGGTTGTGTTCGACCTGGCCAGTCCGAGATACTCCAGCTGCGGACGTCACCTGTTGGTAGTCGCATAGTGAGGAATTGCCCCGGTAGATACCAGGCTAACTCTGTGTCATCTTTCGAACAAATGTAAAACGATTTGATGCCATTGCCTTCATCGACAATTTGGGAAACTTGCAACTCTCGCCACCCTTTCCACGCGTTTTTGCCTCTGTTCGCCTTGTCGTCAATACCAGCTAACTTTCGTTTGATGATCAGTTGATTCAAGCGGAGGAGAGATTCATGATTCGCCAACAGATTTAGAGTGTCGCGAGTCTTCATGTCTGAGCCGTAGGCCAGTCGAGTGATGGTTGCCGCATCCATAGTATCCCCCGATGATGACTCTTGAACTGCGCGATCTCCAGGATAGATGCGACCCTTACTGAGGACTCTTAGGTATACACCCACTCGGCCAGTATCGGCTAGAGTTTTCAGCCATGTGTCTTTCTGGCCGCACCTCCATGATAGCTTCATACAAGGGATGCGAGACCCACAGACTTGTAAACGTACACTGCTACCGACTCTCCATACATCGCCCAATCGAAAGTCAGATTCAGTCAGGGTCTTATTTATACACCTGAATGTGATATTCTCTCCCCAGTGGCACCAGTCCCATTCTGATCGACTAACGCCAAGCTCTGCGCACCAGAAGTCGTAGTTCTCGGCGAGACAGATGTATACGGGACCATCATGTACAGCGGTCGCATTCCCAACTACTCCATCTTCGTTCAGCTCGATATATTCTGAAGAAGTCTTCTTCGGTGTATGTATGATGCTCGTCTTGATCTGTAGGCCGTTGATGTTATACGAGGCGGGGACGGAGTAACTAACAGCAACAGCTTCCATAGTAGATGGATTGCTTAGAAGAGCGTCCATAAGTCTTGGGTTCTTTCATTTACATGTTCTTTCAAATGGCACGTAGGCCCAGAGCCGCTCTTATAGTTAAGTTCATATCCGTACTCTCAATGAAAGAGTTCGGGTTCGGGTTCGGCGTCGGTGTATGGTAATACGGAGATAAGCCATCCTTCCATTCCTCCGTACCCAGCGATACCTCAAGGATAAACCCATTCATAATAGATCACGGGGATTTCATGGGCTGAAGTAAAGCTCGTGAGCAATGCCTTTCTGGGATCTCTGTTTCGTCAACATCGTTCTTAGGTGCCATCATTACTGGGTGTGACGGGATTAGATACGCCATTATCCCACTTCGAATTGACAGCACAAAGGTCCATCTGTCTCGTCCACTTATCATTGAAGATGCGCTCTGCAATGATGATATTGAGGGTATCCGGGCGACAGATGCTGCCGGACCAGCTTGGGAGAGCCTCCTTTCGTTGTATTGTCCATGTCAAATGAGTCGGTCAATGTAAGCAAGGGGTTGTAATGCAGTAACGCTGAGTGTATGCTCGTGTTTGGATCCTGCGAATACTGTACGAAACTAGCATTCTGTTTAGTTTAATGCAAAGTATCTTCAAATCATCTTTATCGTACTGAAACTTGCGTCGTGGGAGCCGTGGTGATACCATAGAGTGTGTTCCACGGCATAGGGGTATTGAATTAGGCAAAGTCGACAAGAGAGTTCGTCGGAAAGTCTACACGTATGCGTTTCTATTCCCAAGAGGGTCCTAGGGACTGTCACCCGCCGTCGGGTTGAGAGGTATCGTATAGCCACCCTAGGAACATTTTGCCCAAGCACTGGCTCTTGCAGAACCCCTGAAATGCAAATCTGTGGATGACTTCCAGCCATACTTGCTCGGCCCTCTTAAGGTGGCACCTTTACCATAATCAGAAGTATGGTATGTAGGAACTGGAGATCACCGAAATGGCCCCTCTGCATCACCAGGAACACAGTCAATGTCTCTATATACGTTGCGACCTAGTGACCGTCACAATTCACGAATGAAGCTTTTACGAGATATACCAGCATGATATCAGAAGACAGTTGACATATGGTGTGTCACCAGACAGCAGGCTCCACATATCTTATGATAGGTTTCTTACCAATGACTTGCACCGATCTGATGTCTCGTGTCTTTGGTATCAAATATACTGTTAAACCTTGGATGTTTCAGAGCTACAAAAATAAAGAATCACATACAGATGGATGGCCTATGCACTATGGCAGCGTGATACTACACGTTTTAAGTTATGCTGGAAAGCTGTCAGATGGTGCTCGTCCCATCCGAGAAACGACCTGCAGCTTCAATTGTTAATGCGACGAGAACTTGGGACAGATGTATAACAAGGGAAGAATAACTGATGAAATTGAGAGCTGTTTTCTGTAGTTGCAACGTTGACGGGGTGTTGGTACGACACTGTATAGGTGCATCGTGTAGTACCGGTTGTCTATTTATTCTTTCTAATGTCTTTTTGGAGATATGAAGGCTGGCCTGGTGTAACAAATACCTCGATTGCCTCGAGATTAGGAAGAAAAGAACTCCTCTATGGCCGCTGTGTACTGATTGGGATCCTGCAGCGGGGCGAAGTGGCTCACACCAGTCAGGATCCGCAACTTGCTGCCCTTGATAGCTCTGTGCAGTTTCCCAGGTACATCCAAATTGACCGCCTCCTCGTGTTCTGCGCCAACGATAATAACCTTGTTCCCGTCGATAGACCCCAGTTGTTCATCGGTGAATTGGGGAAGTGTTGCCTCTAAAGTGACGACTTTGCTGCCAAACAAGGTGAAGTTCGCGCTTGGCTGCAGCTCAGCATATTCGCTGCGACATCGAGAGACAAACTCGGAGAAGATAGCCGTGTTCGAAAAGGTTGCGTTGCTCTGCTCAGGGTTGGCGCTACCTCCGAAGATGAAAGCCTTCTTGATGGGTGCCGCTGTGACTGGGTTGAGAAGGGCGGATAGTGTTGTAATGGCGCCATCGGACCAGCCCACGACGTTGTACTCTTCAACGCCAGCAGCCTTGAGCTGGTCATCGATATCTTTGGCGAACTGGTCGTACGTGAAGACATCGTCTTTGTTGAAGGTAGACCGGCCATGACCTCGACGATCAACAGCAATCACATAGTGTCTATTGTTAATAAGACGAGAGATGACGGATCCGAAATACGCAGAATAGCCAAGGCCACCATGGTCCAGAACTATGGGGACTCTGCCAGCCTTTTTATTGTATTCTTGCATCCAAAGGTGAACGCCATTAATCAAAGTCGTCTTGGCGTTGATTGGAGCTGGCAAGTCTGGTGTTGGCGGCAGTGTCTCCCAGATCGGCTTCTTCTGGTTCACGGCCAGGCAGTTAGCCAGAGATCCAAAAGCGACTAATTTTCCCAGCAACATATTGCCTTTGATGTTCGAATTGTTTGCATCGTATGAACTGGATAGAAGGGGGCCATGGAATATATATAGGAGTGGAATGACCGGATACGAGATGCTCTGGCCCTTGTCGCATTGCAACTACCGTTAAAGCTTAACATTGACAAAAGGTTATTGATAGGTTCCAGAATCAAGCAGTCTGGGATACCCCGGACTAGTGCTGGGATGTTGTTGGTGGATAGTTGTCCCACGACGGGTTTCTCGACCGTTGTAAACTCTGTCTTTCGCTAACCGGAACGCACGGGTGCGGTGACTATGCAAACGCAATAGGGATTGCCCAGACCCCAGGCAGTCAAAGTCTGACCGCTGGAAGAATAGTAGACAAAAGTGGTAAGTCATTTAATGCTAATTAGATTAGACTCTCTGTTTATCTTAAACCTTCGAGACCAACTTCTCTATTACCCACTAGCCCGGACTGAAGGGGCCAGAAGCCAAGTTCACTTCTCTCTGGATGGCAGCATGAGCTCAATGACACTCTCAGGCGACGCAGCATTTGAGAATATCTCGACGACCTCCAACCCAGCCTCTGCTGCTATGGCCCTGAAGTCCTCTTCGGTACGTTCACAAGCCTCCCCAATGTGGCCCAGCATCATCATATCCATCGAAGTAGCTGGTAGAGAGGGGTTTTCTTCAGAGAGAACGATCTCATTGATTAGAACTTTGGAATACCCCAGTGTTAGAGCAGGCTTCAAGCTCTTTAGTATCTGTACACCGTGCTCGGCACTCCAGTCGTGTAAGATGGAGTGGAGAAAGTATGCTCTCGCTCCATGAACTGGTTGCGGTGTAAAGAAGTCATGTGCCTGGCTCTCAAAGGCAGTTGTCTCTGTGACATCTGCAATGACTTCTGGGAGATCTTGCAGCATCAGTCGACCGGGTGACTTGATTCCGTTTGCGAAGGATATTAGATCGTGGCCTCTGCCACCTCCAATATCAACCATGAACACGTCGCTCTCGACTTTGTCGAAACCAAGAGCCAGACGCTCCTTAACAGGATAGAACTCCCACCAATCTGGATTACCAGCTCTGTACACTGACATGAATGATCCAAACCAGTTTACATAAGGAGGATTGGCAACTAGCCAGTCAAAAAACGGAAGGGAAGAGTTGTGGGCATATTGGTATGGCCCATCTGGTAAGCCGGGATGCTGGTAGTTGGCCTGCTTGAAGTGGTCGGGGAAAAAGCAAAACGACTTTGCAGCGGCACGCTGGCAAAAGGAGATACTGTGTTGGTAGTTCTCCTTGGCGAGTGTGTTGGAAAGATCTGTGGCATGCCAGCCAGTGGGTTTGAAGAAAGTGACAACTTTGTGAGCGGCAAAGTGTCTCATGAAACGATCGAGTAAGGGTACGGCGATACCAGTCTTTTCGGACAAAGCTTGGGTGGCAAGTCCATCCTTAGCTTTCTGAAGATGTTGAAAGATCTTAGTATTGTTGGCGACTTCGAGACTGCCGCCGAGAGAAGCCTGCTGGAGGTCAGTCATCGCTTCATAATGGTTGATAAGTTACTTACAGTAGTAAACCAGATACGCTGCACAAAGTCGGTTGGTGTCTCCAGTTCTGCAAGAAGCTGACGATTCAAGTTAAGCAGAGTTGCTCGAGCTCCGAGCTCTTCCCTGTCGTACGCCGCAGCGGCATCTTGCATGTGCTTGATAATTTCTGAGGGCGCCATAATAAAGTGTTGTTGGTTCCAGGGAGTTCAATAGTGATGAAAAAGGTCGGGAGGGCTTGATTTATCTCTGCCTTCATGGTAGCAGGCGATTCAGGGATCTTTTAATCACATTTTGATCCTGCAGGGGCATTCTTCTTGTTGGCTCCAAGGATGAAATCATGGTATTTTTGTTTTGTTCAACCAACAGATGCCCAATTGAACCTGCAAAGATCCGCACGAACGGGTGATTATCTGCTGGGCAAAGTTTTTCCTGCATATTTGTGATAACCTTGCATAAGTATCCAGATCAAGAGAAACTTGTCGCCTTGTGCGTGTTTGATATTCTTTCACAAATGTTTGTCGTCCTGTTTACTCGTGTTTGTGTTTTGGCAAGAGAATCTCGAGAGAGGTGTAAGAGAGAAGCTTCTTTGGGTCACGTAATCAGTCAAGTGGTATAGTAGATACCTGAGTAGGTACGTAGTAGGTAGAGAAGTAGATAACTCTTGTGGCTTCTTACCTCTTCATCGATTCCCAGACCCAACAACACTCCAAAACTTCGCTGCAAGCGAGATAAAATCGCCCTCTTTTAATCGAGTTAAAACAAGAAGGACTGGAGAGATCCCTCGTCAAATGCGGCACGGAAACGTCCACTTTTCAAGGGGTCCTGGAACTTGCATAACCGACTTCCTCAGGTGGACATTTTTCGCATGTTGGTTGTTAGCGCCAACATGAAGCATTATTCCCAGTGGACCACCAAGATATTGTCCGGAAAATTATCTCCCAGCCTTGTCTGCAACAACTGCAAGGAACTGGGTCTACTACCAACAACTCTTTCGGAACTCTTCCCTCTTATCCGACTGTTGGTTCTTATGTGATTAGGATCTTCTGGCCATGGCCTGACCAACAAAATGATCTTGGTGAGCACTCGATGGACGATGTCAAGAGGCCGCTCATTGTATAAAATCAAAGATTTCCTTATATACTATTAGTTCGCAGCCTCTAAGATGAGTATTATATGCTTAGATTTGTTGCTGACTGTCGCAGAATGGAAACCAACGACAAACCGACCGATTCGAGACAGACTCAGCTCTGTCTGGTAGCATGGATATTTACCGGTATGGCCATTGTTACCGTCCTGGCCAAGCTCTTTACAACGATAGTCATCTTCCGACGGCCTGGCTGGGACGATCTGTTGATTATGGTGTCACTGATTGCCAGCATCGTTGCTTCTTCTCTAGTGCAGGCCTCTTCAGATCTTGGGCTGGGTCGGCACACAGCTTCTGTCGCCGCAGAGCCTGGCGGCGTAGAAAAGATGGTCAAGACCAAGATTCTTCAGGTTGTTGGTTATCGTAAGTAGTCCCCTGAGCTTCCAGCTGACCTGATCCCTAATTTGATGAATCTAGCTTTCAACATCATGGCGTACAGTCTACCCAACGTTGCCATTTTGATCCTCATCGAACGTCTTGTCGGCAAAGCGAAACCAGCGTCCCGCCGATTCCTCCGTGCCGTCGTAGCTATACAGATTCTTCTCGCTACGATATCGGTCGTCATCATCTTTGCTCAATGCCGGCCAACCACAATGTTGTGGGACCAGTCAGCCAAGGGGGAATGCTGGAGTCCAGACATATTCAATCACTCTTCTTATGTCGTCAGCAGTTTCACAGTCTTGACCGATCTCGTCCTTGCCATTGTCCCGATACATGCGTTTTGGAAGTTACGATTGAAAAGACAAGAGAAATTGGAGATCACGTTCATGCTAGGCTTGACGTTTCTTTCTGCCGTCTTCACTATTATCAAAGCAACGTACTTGTACACCTTCAATGATCGGACGGATCCTTGTAAGTCTACTATGGATGGGTGCTGGGCTATACTATGGAATTCCTATCTGACAGTATTCGAATCAACTTTATAGTATACAATGTTGTGACTTTGATTATTTGGGGCTTGTATGTTCTTAGCTATCTCAATCGATGTACACATTGTGCTGATATACTTCAGGATTGAACAAAACGTTGTGATTATGGCGGCGAGCGTCCCAACTTTAAGACCGCTCATTCGACTTATCAAGGAAAGACATCCGATGCGTAGCGCAATTGGTTACATCAGAAGCGGCAGCGGAGCTGACCCGAAACATAACGAGTCAATCTCCGAGATTCCTCTCGATTATATGCAACCCAAGCCGGAGAAAGAGAGTCAACCCAGTCTCGAACAACATAGTTCCACGGAAGAACTGAATAGAAATACTGAGAGATTGTAATCGGGAAAACGTATTACTAAGTATGCGCTGGTATGCAGTTGGTGGAACGATAGATAGAAGAGGCAATATGATCTTGTTCGCCTGCCGGGGATGAGTGTGCCTTAGCGGGCTCAGGAGCATCGCACTGAATAACACAAAATTGGAATTGGATTTAGAGAACATAGAAACTGATATTTCGTCATAACTATTGTTTTGGCTCATGCCCTAGGTCATCCTTGGCTGCTTGCAAGTCAACCAGTGACCTTGGACACTGTGGTATCCATCCTAGTTCCTTCCATTACCCCAATCCTAATCCTAAATAACCCGTGTTCATTACTGCATTATGCCTCATAGCGAGTGACTTGACCAGAAGTCTAACTCGTAGGCCGGGATGCCCGCTCCCTCATTAACCGGCTTCCCAGAAGCTTTAGTTCTTGCCGGCGAGGATAAAGGTGTTCTTAACCTTGACTAAAAGACTATTAGCAAGATTTGTATTAATGAATTGGTTCGTTTACTTACCCTGCTTAGCGATGACAGTGATCTTGGGTCTTGTGGCAGCATCAATGAACTGAGTGAGATCGATGCCGCCGATGCCATCGATGAGTCCGAGGTTGAGATCACCGAGTCTGAGGCTGGACAGCTCGAACTGGTCAAAGATACCGGTCTCAGCAATGGCTAGCATAGTGGACAGCTGCTGGAGCTGGAGGAGAGACTTGATGCTAAACTCATCAGCAGCGAAGAGGTCGGCGAAGATGTTGACGTCGAATCGGTTCTTGATGCTGAGGGTCTGGAGCTTGACCAGGTCGAGCTCGTTGACCTTGAGGAGGTAGTTGAGATCGACCTGGCCGAAAGCGAGCTCACCCCCACGACCCCGGCCGTCGTCTCGGTCACGATCTTCACGATCGTCACCCTCTCGACCAGCACGGTCCTCTTCGCGGTCTCGGTCTTCGCGGTCCTCTCGATCTTCTCCACGTCCGGGGGCGAGCTCTTCGCGGCCATCCTCCAAGCCAGGGGTAGGAGTAGGAGCGGTCTCGTTGGCCAGAGCAGCACGCTCGTTACCAAAGGTAGAAACAAAGCCAGGTCGGGCAGAGACAAGGGCAGCGGAAGCGGCAATAAGGAAGGTAGAGAACTTCATCTTGATGGATTTGAAAACGAAGTTGGTGGTTTGTTGTAGTGGTGGGTGATTAAAAAAGGAGTGGGCAACCAGTCGGATGGGTATATATCGAGGGAGTGGATGTAAACTTGAGCACAGCTCTAAATGTTAAACAGGTAGAAAGAATGGAAGTCGACTAGAGCACAGCTGTGATTGAAATGTTAGCAAATGAAGGTATCGTGATGAGTCCGCAGATAGTAAATCTTACCTCTTAGGAAATGACTGGAGAATGGAAGGAATAGACTGATTGATTGGATTGGATGGTGAGTGAGGATGAAAGCTGAAGATGGAGGGAGGCTGTGCTACGTTTATATACAAGAGAAACGTTTGATCAGGTACTCTTGACAGGTCTGTTCATCCGCATCCATCTGCCATCGTTTCTTGTTGAGATTTCCAGTTCATCCCCAGATTCACCATAGCCCAGCCGAAACGACAAATCAACCCCGACATGCTCGGAAACTCAGCAACCGACGGTCTCACTACCGAGGACGAGGGTATAGAATGCGACGTATTCCCGCAACCTGCAGGTGCCAAGATGGCTTCTTTTCTATCCGTGGACCCTTTCGACAGGTCTTCAGGGATGAGACGTCTGAGCTTTCTCTCAAGCGATGAAACGATAAGGCGCCAAATTGAATTAAAGTGTCAGATTGTGTCGTATCGGCCTTGATAAGCTTGGCATTATGCTTCTTGGGAACTTGCAGGGGTTCGTCGCATTCGAGTTTGGACCAGACGGGTCGTGTCGCAATTGTCGGATGGAATCCCAGGCATTGACCGGGAATTTGTTTAAGTGTCTCAGCTATATCGCGGGATCGTAGGGCCCGACAACCGAAGGTGATAGACTAGATTAGTCTGCTTACTAGATAACTTAAACCTAGGTAGGAAAAGAAAATGCGTCAGTTAGGTCGGGCATTCTATTCGATATAGGGTAATGGTTCGCTTTTCTAGACTAATCAACTTCAACCACAGAAAGTAGGTAACAATAGCAAAGGAAAAAATAAGAGAATATTGTAGAATCGTGTGGTTCGTCTTTCCTTGTGTAGTCAAGTCCTCCCATATACTATGACAGGTGTTTTTTGAGACTCAATTTGTCAATTCGTCGTGGCCATCAAGGCATTTGTTTCCAAACTAGCCGATGCCGACAACGAAACCCGTCATCCGATGACCTTGTTTGCTACATGTCAACATCCTCCGGTGAGCTCAACAACGCCTTGTATTACAACATACTGATATGACACACCCCTGTTCTTTGTTTCCTCTATATGAGCTGCCGCCTGGGCAACCTCGCGGACCAGCTATAATCCGCTTTGCTATCGACTGCCGGCCCAGCATGTTTGCCGCAGCCCTAGCTGTGTCAGGCATCACCTGAGAATCTTGGTCTTCTATGACAGTTACAGTATGATCCGTCTGGAGATGATGGATCTGACTGCTGCCATATGGGACACAGCTGAGTATTTGGTAACCTGCTTGACGGTAGCGTACTTGACTTCACGATTTGAAAACTCTGAACTGGCCACTTGAACTGTGGAGAACATATTCTGTAACCGAGTAGGTATTTGACCTGCAAGGGTATATGGGCTGTTGTTTGACTCGGGACTATTTGGCTCCATCAGCGCTTCTTCGTCCCCTGCATCGACTTGGCGTTTCCGGTTATGGGACGCTCGCTTCAAACATTGGAATAAGAACGGACAGAATAACTCAACTATATCCAGAAGGATAAATATTCATGACAAATGGAAGTAAAGAAGAGCTCGACTGCTGGCTGAGCGATGATGCGATTTCTACAGCCCGCGATAGACGCAGGATTGCATGCCTAGATTAGTTGCTTGAAACACAGATAAATCTAGGAAGCCTAAGGCTGAACATTTGAACATTTCTATCGCTCCTGTGAGGAAAGATGATGAGGATGAGTTGGTTTGTCTGAATCACGAACGAAGATTAACAGTCAGAGAAAGAAAAGTCAGTCGCTCCTCCCTAGCAAGTGAAGGGGAGTGGGATTGCTTCAGATCCAGACTTTGGACTTGTAACTCAAGTAATCATCCTTGATTATTATGTTCCTTTCCGGTAACCTGGCGGCATCTAAGGCCATGCCTCTTTGTCCTTTCTATACTCATACATTTCCTGATATTCGTTCCGTTCCATTAATCAAATCCCCTAGTACTTGTTCTTCGCAAAAGCAGCGTCAACCTCCTTGGCAGCATCAATACTTTCGCCTAGAATCGTCTTTTCCTTATCAGTCAATCCGTGAGCTGTAGCATTACTCATGCAGCTCATGTCTTTCCTGGTGGCACCCTTCTCCCATATCCCGTCCGTCATCCAGTAGCTTGGCAGCCGGTAATTTTCAAGACTAGCTCTCTTGTTCTCCAGCAAACCGCCGTTGTACCACAGCAGTCTGTCATTGGTGTCGAGGTGCGCAATGACAAAGGAGCATACCATAGTGACTTTGTTCACATGTGGAGAGTCACCCCAGCCTATGACGGACCCGTAGTGTGCTTCGAATTCATACGGCGCTCCTGAAAGCTCGAACCCCAACCACCAAGACTCCTTATCACCATGACCGAGCTTGTACGTAACTTCTTCTCGGACGGCGTGGCTGTTTTGCCAGGCAACGTGGAGCAATCCGGTAAAGATTGGGATCTGCGATTTGTCGACGACTACGACACCCGAGTCACACTCTTCGGAATATCGTTCTCGCCATACCTGGGATTTCTTGAGTTCATCAGAAGGCTCCTTGATCTGATCCTTCCACCAGATATGCCGTTCTGGAAACATATATCGCCAGAGCAAACGATCATGAAACAGGTATGCGCCTTTGTTAACGTAAGGTGCCTGGGCAAACAGCTTTTCGGGTTTCTGCATCAGGACAGCGTCGGCATCGATGAGAATGGCCTGTTCAAACTTGGATGCAAGTAGCGCAAAAGGCTTGATAGCCCAACCGGCGCCTTGGAGCTTGAGTGTCGTATCGTTGAAGACACTGAGAACATCAAGAAATTCCATGTCTGTTGCACCTTTCAGAGCCTGAATTCTGACGCGGTTTCGAGGGGACAGATCTTCGTCGCCAGCATACGCAATCTGGATAGGGAGCTTGGAATGAAGCACCTGTCGGAGTGAAACTATCAAGTGGCTCGCGAATCGGACAGACTCCTCGCCTCCACCGACAGGGATGATGATGCCCCGTGATCCTCGTTCATATGATTTTCTCAGGTCAGCGAGCGGAGTGACGGACTCAGGATCCTGATCAGAGTTCTGGAGAAAGGGAAAGAGGTCCTTGGAAACCTTTTCGACAGCGACAGAGATATCTTTGCTTTGCTTTGATTTCGGAGGCAGGGCATCCAAAGCGCCCAGCCATCGTCCGATCTGTTTGGATCGTTGGCCAACCTCCCAGAACTGAGTCTTGTAGGGAGACTCGACAGGGTTGTTGAGAAGGAACTTTGTCGTCTTGACAGTATCAATCAGGTCGCGGGAAGAAAGTGTACTGATGCTCTGCGAGTGAACAGGCCAGCTCATGTTGAGTATGAGCCAAAGAGAGAGTGAAAGCAAAACAAAAAGTGCAGCCAATCGTTTAGGGATCCGACGCGGGTTTCGGATGTAATAACCGCACTTATCCACAAGAGATTCCATGATGAATGGATGTTTTAAAGAATGTAGATATGGCTGTTATTATTGTCGTACCTGAGAGACGCAACGCGTCGGGGTTAATGAGTGAGTGTGTGAGCGATGATTTGGTGTTTAGCTAGCGATTCTAGTGGATAGGAGAAGTCGTAGTAGCAAAGGAAAGGTCCGATCCAGCTCCACTGTTCAGGTCCTGGCCTGTTCTTAGTGGAAGCCTAGAGTCTGACATGCGTTTGGCTTTGTCACTACTGCGTTGGCTTGTTCCATATTTACGATTCAAACTCGGCACTGGCCATCCGAGTATCCACCAACTTTCTTATCTTTCTTTTTACATATATCAAAGTCGGCTTCTACAATCAAACAGCAGCAATAATACTCAATACTCAGTGTTCAAGATTATCTGCTCAAAAGGGACATTCGTCTTGTGCAAGAAAACGGCATTATAGATATAAAGCTAATATAGAGACAGAATAGATAGATACATACATGTCAGTCACAAAGAATCCTCAGCTACCTATCTACAGCAGTCGTGTCTGTCCCCATCCTCTTTAATGCACTCCGAGTTATCAAGCCCTCTCCACCAATTTCCAAACGAATGTTCTGTGCAGTCGACAATCTTACGGTAGATGTTTCCGCACTGTAACCAGTCCTGTCTACTCCAATGACACCAGGAACCTGTCGAAGTGCCGGCCTGGGCTCTCCCCATTCCTTCAACTGGCCACCTATCTGTGTCAAAGCATCTGCATCGAGAGTGCTTGTCCATGTAGGGGCTCTGTATATAAATAGCATCAAGCAGCAAAGTCCAACGACCTGCAGACCGAGAAATATGCTGACGACGATCACTGCAGCCAAGTCCCACTTCGGTTTCATAACACTCGTACCTGGATGGGAGTATATGGCTCGACCTCGATTTGATGTCGCAGAGGTGGTCAGGAGGGCTTCGTTTGCGAAGAACATAGCCATCTCTAGCCATTTGGCTGTGCGCTCTTCGTCTCTAAACTCGAGGAAATATTCACTCAAGAACCATTCCATAGATGACTTCCAACTATCGAATCTCAATGCTAAAGTTCCCTCACGTCGATTAGCTTGGAAAGTTTGTGTGCACTGAAAATTGTAGCCTTCGCTGTGAAGGAAATCTGAAAACGGTATTGCGGACTGGTCGCAGAAATCTACCATGGTCTTTGCGTATGAGTCCTCATCAGCCAGCCTAGCTGTATGGAAGAAAGATCCGTTTCCGAACCATGCTAAAGCCGCCGTCATCAGCGGCCCTGGCGTTGATCGATAATGGGAAGCTGGATAATCGGCTTGCCAGCCGTGAGAGATGGCGCGCCAACTCAGTTCCCCTTCTTCGATACTAATTAACAGAGTTAGCAGTTGTATGCATTGTAAGACAGGAACATACGTTGCTGGATAAATCTCCTTCCCTAGAAAATTGTTCACCCGGATATCATTGTAATCGTCCATGATCTCATGCTGTGAAGGCCATTTTTCCAGGAGAGGTCCCGAATTAAATTCGTTGGCATTGCTGGGGAGCTCAAACCATCCTCTTCTTGATTCGCTTTCACACTTGAGCACGTAGTTACTTGTGCTATCTAGGTCCCAGCTTGATCGTCTGTCTGAGTCTTTGTCGTCATCATCACTATCATCGTAAGTCCAAGCTAGCCACATTCTTTCTGAGTGCTCTTGCTTATCTCGGTTCTTATCCCACGGGACTGTTTCGTAATCTCCCTCGACGCAAATATCGATCTTTAGCCTCTCACTAACGAAGGACGTGCGAAATGGGGTTTTACCAATGCAATCTTCCGGAAAACTCTTTTCGATTGAACACTTGGCTGTGGAATCCATTCTCACGGCAAGATGCCGGTATACTCCAGTGGAAGTGCCTTTCGCAACGGAAGAGACAAAGTAGCGTCCCTTCAGAATATTGTCCTCGTAGTATTGAGAAAGAGTGTGTTTGTAGGTTCCTCCCGAAAACTCAGCAGACTGGTTGTCACTCCATAAATAAGCTTCGGAGTCGTCATTTCCAGTGTCCATGTTTCTGAGCCTGGAATTTGTCTTTCGTACCACTAAGGTCTGAGGGCAGATATCCAACACACGGGGCTCCGCATCCCAAGCGATAACCTGGGTATCTCTTTTGTAAGCGGTGGTATCAAAGCTACAGCCTTTGGGGTAGCCATCGCTGAACATATAACCCATTTTAGGATGACCATCACATGTCACAACCTTGATAGTCTCGTACTGAACTAGGACTGTATGTACAAGTGGTTGAATGGCAGCTTAACAACTGGGTCAGTATACGGCATCGAAAACGTCTAATCCAATAGGGAAATTTAACTCACTGATCAGCATCAGCACGCCCGCTGGAAGGAGATACGTCGAAGAGCATTTGAGGGGGCTTTTGCACAGAAAGAACATAGGATTAAGCCACTCTCTATCCGCTAATGCAAGCAGCTGTAGAAGACTGAGCCTCTGTCCTGGGCTGCGACGCTGACAATAAACTACTGCTCCATAGGCTAGGAGACATGAAACAACTGGTAGACCGATAACTACCGAAACTTTGTTGATTGCTATCAGTGTGGATAGTGACTTCGCCCATCGATTAATTTCAATAGGGCCCAATGAACCTGATTGATCGATGTATGACTGCCTGGTCAATGGCCTATTCATCAAAATGCAGATCAAGATCCAAGGAACGACAAGAATGGTAAGATAGGGGAAAAAGATGAAAAGTGGTCGAAGACGGGTTTGAACAACAGGAGATCCCTTGGACAACCCTACTGGTTGGTTGGGTCGATAAGGTTCATCGTCGAGATCGTTGTTGGTGACAGTCCGTACAGACTGGAGTTCAAAGTCGGTTGGTCCCATGACGAAACAGTGATTTCTTCTCCAAGACGGCAGGTTAGTCAAGGCTGAAGACGCGGTGGTAAAGCGTCAGCTTTATGTAAAATGAGTTCATGATTTGCCAAGTATTTGGTCGACGCCGCTCTGCCTTGATGCTTGACTGTGGGCCTGATTGCGGCAAAGCACAGCGCTTGGGGCTGCTTGGCAGTCGTTCTGATTCGACTTTAGACATACCAGGCTCTTCCGTTCGGCCACTTCCATAAATTTTAATCTGTTGGTGGGAGTAAATTGCAGTATCCCATGTGTCCTTTTGTTATCTCGACATTTTCTTCAAGGTTGACTCGGTACGCTAACCTTTTTTGACGTTTCCGAAGACTCTTGAGGAAACCAAACCCTGCAAACGAGCGGAGTGGTAATGCTTGGCTGTGATTGTTTGGTCTCTTTGCGTCTCCATCGAACCAGGAACAGAATTGTTCGGTAGAATATGTCGTGGTTCCGACTCTGGTGCTGGTCCTGTCTTTTCGCAAATAACACTGTCATACGGATGTGCAAACCGATTAACAGTAACAGCGAAGTAAGGTCTTTCTTATTTCGAGAGGTCATATGTTCCGTTTGTCTTGAGTACGGTAGAAACTGGTGTTCGTGTGAAGCGATACCTAAAACCATTATTCATATTAGTATTTGATTTTCCTCTTTACCACTCGAATATCTAGAAGATCTAACCGCCAGTAAGGTAGTCCAGATATAAGTTTGAAAGCTTCTCAATAATCCTAAAAGGTAAATATGCACGTTTGTATAGTGCAATAATCTTGACTCTTACTGGAATCGCTTTAGCCAATTTCCTAAAGAGCAACCAGATGAATGCAACCTGAATGAATTCCTGTTACCGTTAGGAGCTGCCAAACATAAAAGGCGGTAGGTGTAGTCATAGGCTGGGCTAGAAAAGAGAGGTAAGAGAAGCCTCACCTGTAAGAGTTATTTATATCCCCTGACACGGGAATCTTGTGCTGTCCTGAGTGATACGGTGATACACCAAAAGCCTAGACGCATGTAAGTCATTATCACCAAGAGTCCGCTGCTTGGTTGGCCGTGAAAGAATCACATGATTCAGGTTACACAGTCATGGTCACACCTCAGCTAGGTATCTCCTAAGTACTAGGCAGATAGGTAGATAGGCTACTGGGTTCCAGAAAAGTTGGCCTCTGGGATATAGGACACAGAATTAAACAGCCTAAAGGTTTTTTGAGCTGAGTAGCATAAGCTGACCTAATTATTTCGTCTCTTATGCCTCTAGCGGCCAATTTTCCTGACACCCTGCGGGTAGGTACAGAAATCGCAGAGGAAGCAATCATAATGTGAGAAATACAAGCGTACAAATCACGAACTGTTCGATTTTGTTGTTGACGGGTTTTCTGAAGCCCAACACTTGATATACTAGGTAAGTATGTAAAGACGACTGACACAGTATCCAACAATATCTTTTGCACTGACAGCTAGGTATGGTGCACTTACTCTGTTAGGTAGGTGGTAGAGTATAGTAGCCTTGTTTTCAGTGTGCGGATTCATCTTTCCAAATTAAATCGATTCAACCCTGGCGCCTCCCTTTCCGCTGCGTTATTATAGAAGCAAGCTACCCGCCTTTTCTTGCGGCCCCTACTCCCAAATCAAGACAAACACTTACAAACTACATACCTAGGTAGGTACTGCATATCAATTCATCACTTTTGAGAGACTCCCCATATCCACTCCAAGACATTTTTGGCTAATTAGCAACAAAACTTATACATTTGTGCTTTACTCCCTCCGCATCCAACCAATCAGCATCTGACCTTTCTTGCACCCACGTCAGTGGGCCAATCCCAGGGCAGTCAGACGAGTTTCACTCTCGCCTGCGCCTATTTCGTGTCTAGTCTCCAATGCTGATCAACGACACGACACCAACCCCCCATAATAACCACAACCTCAGTCCTGCACGAGCCAGGCCAATTCCACTCCATCGACGTTTCAATGCGTTGTCAACCGCCAAGATTACGATGCCATCGCTAGGCACAATCACTTGGAGAATATTAGCATTCTCTTCGCTCCTTATACAAGTCCGCGCCCATTCCTCCGATCCCAATAACACCGCCTCTGGTTCAATTGACTCGACTTCGACAGTCTCATCCTGCGACGCCCGGACTATTAATTACATTACCCACACCCTTCCCCAATCGTGCCTCACGAGCTCTTGGGCGAGCTCAACGGCAGCTTCCACTCCTTCGCTCTCTAATACCGATATCGTTGCTTCTTCTGAGACGACCCAGAGTAATGCGCCATCCTCCAGCGTACTGAGCGAGTCCCAATCCCAACAACAATCTTCCACCGATACTCTTCCCAAAGACGAACCGCATGATGCAGCTGGAGATGGAGCTGAGAAACCATTCATGTCCTTCGAGGACTGGAAAGAGATGATGCTACGCAAGACGGGACAGGACCCTCAAGACCTCCACGCAAGAAACACCAAGCCACGCGACAGGACACCACCAGACATGGGCCACGCCGGCCTCGGCGAAGAAGACGAGATATCGTTGAATTTTGACAGTTATCTGGATAACGCCGGAAAGCAAAAGGAGCCATCTTCTGATGTCGATCAAGTTAAAGATGATGGATCAGGCAAGGCCATTGTTTATGAGGATGGTCGCGCATCGATCCATAGGAGTAAAGATGCTGGCAAGACGTGTAAAGAACGATTTTCTTATTCGTCTTTTGACGCCGGCGCCACTATTCTCAAGACAAGCCCTGGTGCAAAGAACGCCAAGGCCATTCTTGTTGAGAACAAAGACTCTTACATGCTTCTCGAGTGCTCCGCCAAGAGCAAATTCGTCATTGTCGAATTGAGCGATGATGTCCTTATCGACACTGTTGTCCTCGCCAACTTTGAATTCTTTTCCAGCATGTTCCGCCATTTTACTGTCAGCGTTAGTGACCGGTACCCAGTCAAGGTGGACAAGTGGAAGGAAATCGGAATGTTTGAGGCACGTAACTCGCGCGACATACAGCCTTTTCTGGTTCAAAATCCCCAGATATTCTCAAAGTACGTCCGGATCGAGTTCCTTACCCATTGGGGTAAAGAATTCTATTGTCCGGTGTCTTTACTCCGAATTCATGGTTCACGTATGCTCGATTCGTGGAAAGAAGCTGACCAAGCTCGTGATGATGATTCGAGCCCCGAAGAGGAGGCCGAAGAGACTCAACAGTCTCTCCCCTCGGGCGAAGAAGCGCCGAAGATACAAGGAACCGAGCCAACCCATGAGCCTGTTAAGGCTACCTTGATCGAGAAAATGCCTTATTGTGAAGTCAATGCCACTTCACATGTCTTCATAGTGCCGCTATTCTGCCCCGCCTCGCTCAACCACACGACTTCTACGACACTGAAACAGAACAGCTCCGAGGAAGTGACGAGTGCTGCCCCCGCCCCTAACTCCTCCGAAGACAGAGAACAGAAAGGTCATTCAACACAACATAACCCCAGAGCAGAGCGCCCAGCGAGCGACGAGCCCACATCCTCGGCATTCTCCAAGACCGCTTCCCCAAGTGCCACACCTGCCATCTCACCTACCAGTCCCTCCTCCGTATCATCCTCCTTTATCGAATCAGTTTCAAACTTTACTTCTGAGACACAGAGCTCCAGGGCAACTTCAACTCTCTCCTCTTCGACAGCACCGTCCGTTGCAAAGCCTTCACCTGCCAATACTGTTAATGCCAAAAAGGGCACGACGGGCACAGCTTCCGGCTCGCCAGCCTCTCCAACAGTGCAGGAAGGTTTCTTCAAGGCCATATCTAAACGTCTCATCGCAGTTGAGACTAACCTCACTCTCTCCCTGAAATACGTTGAAGACCAGGCTCGCCACATGTCGGAGACTTTGCAACGAACAGAGCAGAAGCAAATTTTGAAAGCAAACTTGTTCTTCGAGGAGCTCAATCGAACTGTCCTTGCGGAGCTACGCTCCGCTCGTGAGCAGTACGACCAGATGTGGCAGTCAACTGTGATCGCCCTCGAAAGTCAGCGCGAACAGTCTAACCGAGAGATAGTAGCTCTCAGCAGTCGTCTCAACCTTCTTGCAGATGAGGTTGTCTTCCAGAAGCGTATGGCCATCGTGCAAGCAGTACTTCTCCTTTCATGCCTCCTTCTCGTTATCTTCTCCAGGGGTGGTTCACTACCTTACCTCGCTCCTCTTGTGGATCAAGCAAATCTTGCTCAATATGACACTGGATCTTCTGTAGCCCGACTTCGTGCATTGTACGGCGATGTCTACGGCGCAGATAGACAGAACGCAGCCTTACTCTCTGCCCGTCAGGGATTGTTTATACCTACGACTGAGGCAGCAGAGCATAATGATTCTGCCGAGCTTCGGCAACGTGCTTCCTTGGTTGACGAGATGCGTAATGAGCAGGCCGAGCGTGAGCAACTCTCACCGCCTCAAACACCAAGATCCACTGACGGCTATTCGTCTTCATCAGATCTCTCACCACCCCCTCGAGAAACACAATCAAGTATTCTGCGTCATGCTCCTGCAACTCACTCAGGCAATTCACGTAAGCCCTTGCCGGCTTTGCCTGAGAACCCCGCATCGCCGTAACTAGAAGTGGTGAGAGGCTTAGTTAGAATTATAGAGGATCAGAATTACTAGAACCAATAATCGAACATACACTGCCAGCGTGTCATGTTTCACTATTTTGCATGCATTTCCTCAAGAGTGTGCACATGTGAATATCACAAAGAGACGAGACAGTTTCTATGATGAATCTAATGATTGCAAGTATCTACCTGAGTTATATCTGGTACAACTGGGACTATTGGTGGTCCAACTCGAGATACTGCAAATTCAAGACCTTGGCATTCGCAAAAGGTCGTCCGAAAATTGACACGTGCAAATAGCGCCAAGGTGTCGTGACATGACCAACCACCAAATCTCAAACCTCAAACCTCAAGATGACTTTTAGAAAATATCAAGATGGTTGTAGGATGTCCAACGCTTAGTAACGCGGGTGGCGACTGAGCACAAGAGACTGCTCGAAGTTGGCTTCCTCCAGGACAGCCAGGCGGGTACCGCGGTCATACTGACTGTGTCGGTAGCGCTGGGCCTCGCGGAAGTGCTGCCCAGCAGTGGGGGTGAAAAGACCTAAAGGCAAACAGTCAGTTATCAAGTCCTATGTACGAGCAGACGAGTAGAAGAAGGCACATACCAACATGTTCAGCGTTCTCCACAGACCGCTTCATCTTGGACTGGTTGTCCGGTCCAGGGAATGGCTCCTCATGACCAGCCAGACTGGGATCATCGGAATGGATGGTGAAGAACAGCTATGCAAATTAGTCGGTGACACATGGTTTATGATTTAATTGTACTAACCTTGGGACGGTAGTGCTCAGCTTCGAGCATCACAGAAGAGTTGCGGAACTTCTGGACGAGGCAGTCCTTTCCCTGGATCGCTGTTGCATGTTAGTGTGGCTATGATACTGCAGGACGGAACGTGACTTACTGGCATAGGAGACTTCGGCGACCTTGTCAGAACGGAAACAGTTCCTGTTTATGTCAGTCAAAGAATAGCAAGAAGTTATACCGTAACTGGCTTACCAGCGCTTGTTGGCGCGTGCCCGGACAAACTATTCAACAGTGAGTATCACGTAACAGAGTTGAAAGAGCGACAACTTACGTCCACAATGTACTCCGCCTTGACGAAGTTGATAAACGCATACCCAACGCTATATGATGGTTAGCTATAGTCATACAGATGATTGATAAATATACTTACTTGCAGTCGTTGGCGAAGTCAATTCGCAAGTACATAAAATCGTACTTGCCAAATGAAGACGCATCGACGATGCGCTTCAAAAGCGGCTGGTCCACCTTGTTCGGGATATTTCGAAGCATGATCTATGATATGTTAGACATGACAAATGATAAGTTGATATTGGTGGTTTACTTACAGTTGTTCGGACGTCACGTCCTGCCATTAGATCATAAAGATCGACGATATTGTTGTTGCGGGCCGGATGGCCACGCTGGGCAAAGCGGGGGCCACGACGATAGTGCATCGCTCCGAAGTTGTTCATCGAAGATGGTCCAACGCTGTAGCTGGGACCTCGTGAGTGAATCAGGGTAGAGGCCGGGGTCGGAGGACAGAAAGGCCGGTGAGTAGGTCCAGCAGAGAACTGGTAGGCAACAGGTGCCCAGGGGTTACCCTCAGGAGCACGAGGAGCGAGGACGTTCATGTTGTTGGCAGGATAGCCGCGATAGCTACTACCAGTGAAGGAAAGTCCGTTCATGTTGCCAACAAGGCCGTCTACTCCCTGGAAGGTGTCTGCTGGACGCAAGAGGCAGACGACGAGACCCTGTTTGAGTTAGATACATGGGATGGCAGGAATCTCGAACACAAGGGGAAAGACACTCACCTCAGTCTCGATCTGGCGAACAGTCTGGAAAGCCCAAGTGGCCCTGGCAGCCTTACAAAACTGGACAACGCCACGGAAGCCTCCGTTCGGAAGGCTGATGGTGCGCACCAGAGAGAACAAAGACCCGAATCTGGTGAGCACACGCTGAACGATCTCATCGACGTGGATAGGGTCAGCGATGGCGTAGTGAAGGACCTCGATTGAGACGTCGAGCTGTCTAAGCTCGGCGAGTCGAACGTCACCACGATCAAGCTTTCATAGTTAACAACGTGAAACATGAGGTACTTAGTGATCAAAGATAGTGACTTACTCGCTCCTTCTTGACCTTTACGTAGGCTGGGAGCCAGGTCTTGTCGGACTTGCGGACAGCGTTGCAAACGTTGATCGAGTCGCGGAGATCCTCGAAACAGACGTATACATGCGAGCCGTCAGTCTCTACATGACGTGCTCCGAAGAACACCATGCCGCTAACTTGGAGCTTCTATTGATGCGTTAGAATAGATTCAAGTTGTAATATAAGCGGTAATACTTACGTCAATGAATGCCTGGACGTCTTCAGCCAGCGGAGTAGGGGTATCGCACAGCTCAAGTCGGTGTGAGATATCCATCTCATGAGACAAGGCTGTAGCGACAGCCAGTCCTCCCGGGGGGAGGAGGACAGCAGCAGATTTTCCCTTGTTTAGAACAGGCTTGAACGACTCAGCGGTAGGGGACAGCTTTCCAGTGTTGGACGCGTCAACAAAGGGATCACGATCGAATCGTGAGACCACCCGATCAGTGGTAATACTTCCTTCGAAGGCATTGTGGGGTGGCAGAGGTCCGGTGGTGTAAGCACCGCCACGGTGATAAGTAACCGAACTCTCACCTGGAGAGAACATAGTGAGTCGTGTATCCGGAGTCCCCTGGTAGGACTCCATCATTCCCTCGGAGGGAGGCGACATGGCTCTCTGGCCGGCGGGACGCGAAGCCATGGTGAGTGATGAATGGGATGAGGAGTGTGCTCAAAATAGATTCGAAGGTAGACAAAGTTAAAGAGATATGTCAAGAGAAGAACCCAAGTACAAGGACCCAAAGTGGATGCTCTACAGTATTCAGGTTCCTGGAGTGATGTTGATGTTGGGTGGAGAGAAGAGGAAGGGAAGGGCAGAGGGGAAGGAAGGTGGGAAATACTTGGGGGGCTCGAGAATGTGGGTCTGCGGGAAGATCAAACCCTACGACGCGAGGGGGGACTTGCTTGGGAAGGAGCGAACTGGCTGCCTGCCTGCAAGATCAGAGGGGTACTTGGACTCGGGAGTGCCAGGTACTGGGACGTGGCAGAGGATGGTTAATGGTTAACAGGGACATGTGGTAAGGAAATAAAGTACATTCAGGAGCAGTTCAAGACTTATATCCCCTATTACAATTGTCTGTATCTCTACTAGATCTGATATAATTGCGTCGTCCCCAGCGAGCTGAGGGTCTCGATCTCTTGCTGCCCAGTCAACCACTTTGCAACCCTCCTGGACTTCTAGACGAGCTCGTGCATATCCAATTTTGATTTGGTTTATTTGAATTTATATTTGTGCGTTTTGTGTTTGGCGATTTCGTTTGTGATGAGGCGAGTTCGCGATCTTGGCTTATGTTGACAGAGCTGCCTAGCTGCTGCAGTCGCCACTGATACTTCGTTTGATATTCCCCCCATCCCCTGCCTCTTTGGTGGCCCTACAGACAGTTCGATGCCTCCTCCGTGATCCTGGCTTTCCACTGATTCTATTATATTCGTAGAGTTGAAGCATTTCGTGGTCTGGTGCAGTGTATACTTGCAGACATGCACCTCTGTCACTCTATGATATTTCACTCAAAGTACATGCACGCTGTAAACACTATACTACAAGACCTTTTTTAGTACTCTAACTATATCGAAGTTCAATTTGATATTTCCAATGCCATATGTTGAAGTTGTTGTGACTTTGTGTCCGACGGGTGGGTGAGGGGATTCACAAGGCTCAACCCCTGGAATTAGTTACCGTCCCTCCCACCCCACTACGAATAGGCGTCCCATACGCCATACTCAGCCGAATGACCTTGTATTATTCAGGTTGATTACTTGAAACCTGCATTTGGCGTTTTTCAGAGTGAATATGTGCTTTGTCTTCAACTGAAATGTTTGTTCCTGTGCTGGCATCTCCCAGGTATGTACTACAGTCAGATATTCTTTGACCCTCATAGCGATTGTCCTATTCTGCTAAGTTACTAAGCCGTCGCAAGCAGACTCAAGAATGTCTACCATGTGTAAATACGACCCTTTAGTGTTTCGGCCACAACGTCCCATGTCAACGGTTTCCGTACCACTGTCCACGTTTCCAATATCCGATTCCGAGAAGGAACGACAGGCAGACCTCGTAGCACGCATCAAGTAAGAGATTTGAACAACATCAGCACTCATGCCCTTCTTCTCATGCTACACTACTTTCAGAATCATGCAGACGGTCTTGATGTCTCCTTCTTGTTGTACAGGCCGACAATGAAAACGAAGCGCAGGTAGTTGGCTGCGACAACAACAAAAATGACGACGCCAATGCAAGTTTCAACACACGAGAAAGTAACCAAATTGTATCTTCCAGCATCGGAATCACTTTGGGCTGGATTACACTCAAGGCGATGGGAGAGGCTCTTACAAGGACACCCCGAGGCGGCATTGATCGATCAGAGCAGGTTTGGATTACAGCGGAGTCTCACGTATCCAATGGCAGACAATATTAACTTCTTCATAGAAGCGTGTCTTAAAATACATACATACTCGGATATCTACCCCTGAGATTTCTGCCTAGCGAGTACTACAACCTTGTCTAGCCCGGCTCAGTCCCAAGGTTCGTACTTGATTATGCAAAGACATTCATTCCCTTACTGAGCTGACGCCCTTTCTATTCGACTATGTAGGAATATCTACTCTACAATTTCTTCATCTTCGGTCATCGGACCCCTATTTTCTGCGTTCTTGTCTCCCAGGGCGAGTCAACAGACGCATCCGAGAAAACACAAAGATCGCAGCCGCAAGGCGTCAGAGCACCAATATTGACAGGCTCGTATCGAAAGTACAATCACTGTGATGCCTGAGCTCCCTGATCTATATGCCCAAAGTATCGAGCTTCAGTCGCGCAAAGGCTTGGAAAGGAGTGTCAAAAGTTCACAGCAACCGATAGAGGGTGGCTTCACAAGCTGGGACTTTTAGTCGAGCCAGCCTATACTGTGGTGTTCTCACTATATCTCAAGCTCTATATAATCGGTCTCAACAGGTAGAGATGAATTCGCGAAAGATCCAAGAGCGACTCGCCACCGGCCTGGCGCGCAGATCACTGTGTTCAGGGGTCGTACAATGAACGCCAGAGTCAGGCGGCCAAATATCCAGAGGTAAGATCTTCTACTTCTATACTAGCATATCTTCTTACCCTTGTACAGGCGGATCGGACAGCTTATGAACAGCTGGAGTTCTTCTCGGTCTTAGAATCGGCCAAGAGGTTTGATCATGCGTTCTCCAAACCTAACACCGACTCTGAGTCTAGCACTATTAGAATTGCGGTATGAATATTACTATTCTTTCCAAGATTTCTTTATTGATTCAAGGACTGATGTGTAACTCATAAGACTCCCGACTAACAAGCTGTGTTGACTACAGGGCCTCACTTGCACTCCAGCTTCTAAGGCGTCGAATGCCTCGCTGCGCACGTCCCACAGACGACTCGTAAGGATCTCTGTCGATACATTCCAGCTCTTTTTTCAAAATTCAATGAGTGTTCAAATTTCTATAATTGTTGAAGCGAATACTCAAACGGTGCTTAGTCTTTCTCGCAAGAGAATAATGACGGTAGTAGCCAATGTCTGAGACTGGCCAAGGAGCTTTCTCTAAGACTATTCACGAGTGACTTCTGAGAACTCAAGACTAGCTAGGGTGGCTAATACTACTGCCGTATTATGCAATTACTTCTGTAAAGGAAAGCAGTATCTAGGGAAAGGGGCCAGAGAGCAAAACACTAATTACGCATCTTCTCGTTCCATTGCCTCTTTCATATGACTATCTTCTCTTTTATAACCATATTCCTATTTGTATACATATTTCTATTCCTATTCGTTGCTTAAACTATCTAGGTAGTATCCAAAAGTGTTAAACTCATGTTCACCCCCTTTTTTCGACCGACGACATCGTCAAGAGGAAACTACTGAAAGTCTTGCTCGGCGATTTATTATGTTTTAGATATGTTCAAACTCCTGTGTCATCGGACGTATCGTAATTCTTTGTAGTTCTGTGACAAATATCGAGTTGTAGAGTCTTCTAATTATAACAAGTATTAGCTATCGTAGTTCTTAGAGACACTATAACACGACCCACTATACTATTTCTCGTATTTCAACTCTCCTCTTTGTATCCGGAGATCTTCTAGCAATCTGTCAGTCCTTCGCCCTTCCAAGTTTATTCCGCGGGTGACCAGACTCGTAGTTTGGGTAAGTGAATGCCAAAGGGGATAAAATACCCAGACAATCTCGGCGATGCATATGGAGTACATAGCTATGATCTTAGATATCCAACCACGATCTTATGCACTGTGGCTAGCCTTGGATCAATCTAATGTTGGTCTCAAGAGGATAACAGCACGGTCATGGTTTTGAAGAGGCCCGTGTCTGGAAAGACGCGCCAGAATGTTTCTGGCCGGAACAATTTCGAAGCTTGACAGAGGAAATATGTCGAGTGTGTACCTTCTGAGGGAAAGCCAAGCCATAGTTCGTGTCTCTGCTTAGAAACCAGACTTCAGCTCAATGACCTTTTCAAAGACGTTCCGGAATCCATCTAGACATACCGATTCTCTTCCATCAACATGGATGTTATTCTTACCTTCATAAGAGCTTTATATAGTTGAGACACTCTTGGCAGGAACTAACATCCGAATCTATCCTGTCTCAGACCACTTCGCCCAAAATATACCTGCTGGGCGACGATCGATGTCTTGAAGACTACAACCGTTCGGTTCTAGCATCTTCCTATGAAATTTAAGTTAACCAATACTTCTGTGGTCCTGCTTCTTCGGGGCAAAGAATTCACTTGCCGATTCCTGTAGATTGTAGTTTGGGTAGTGTTATTTGAGTATTGGGTGAAGGATTGGTTGCAAGATAAGCCGCAGCGTGACCCCTGAATCCATCAGCTAGAAAGAGAACCACGCAGGCTACAGATTCCGTGTACAATTAACCTTGTCGGCATGAGTTCTGATTGTCCATGTATATAGTTTCACAGAGCCGACGGTGTCAACAGAGCTTGGAAAGGGACTGCGCTCGGGACCTTACAAGAGATTGAGTTTCTGGCGAGCAGGCGGTCAACTCCCACATCGGCCTTTACCGATCCTTAGATGTTCCTGGAGTGTTTCTGATCCATCCAGACCTTTTCGAATCGCCGAGATCTATCTGGAGATACAGGTGGGCAGCACCGTGTGTTCTCCGTCTATCGCCGCCGTTGGCTCTAGTATGTCGATGTAACTACTAGCTGCTATCAATATACTGCTTAGTTGTGATGTAGTACTTCAGCTAGGTCTTCTCGTTTCTTGGACTCCGGTAGGTCTTGGTTATACTTCGGGTTCGTGGTGAGCGTTCTCGTCGCTCTGTACTTCGGATCGTCGACCCAGATCATGCTTATAAAATGGAGATCAAAGAATCCTTCTTCGTCCATCTTTGGTCTGAATTGCCTGAATAGACAGGTAATTTTACTAAATGGTTCGAGACGTGACTCAATATTGGGGGAGGCCGATCTAATGAAGCAATTGTAAGCGATAGTTTTGCAGACCGGATAAATTCAGCTTGACCAAAAATGGCTCTTTTCGTCTTAGAATCACTTATCTGATTTTCAATTTCAAGGAATACTTGGAGGCTTCCAACGTGACCATTGTCGTGGCAAATGGCCATGCTTGGCAGTCAAGAAGAGAAGGATGACCGTAATCGGTTCCTGTCGGGGAAGGGCAAATACGCCCGGGCCGATTACAAAGACGTACAGTTCTTCCAATTTCTATCTAGAGGTACATAGGTAGTTACCTTGGCGGGGTATCTCAAGGTATCAGTTAACCTACCACTACCTTGGTAGGTTTGCAGTAAGTAGCCTGGGCTAATCTACTGCAGGCACCCGTCAGTCCCAAAATCAACAACATTAATTTCCTTTCTTTTCTTCCTGGCTTTTCCTACTATGAGAACTATACAGCATCCTCTTCCATTCTCCGTTGGTCTCTGTATCTTTTCGATTTCCTTTACATCACTTGGCTAGAAACCTGGTCTTTCAACCATCCATTTAAAGGACAATTCCAAGAGAGTCGGGTGATGGAAAGTTCAAGGTATGTTCCTTTGCAGCAATTGCCACAAGTATCTGATAGCTAGGCGTAAGGACTTCTCTGGCTTGAGTTTTGTGCACCGGATATTCAGTTCCATTAGCAGATCGGTTTGCAAACGGAAACCTTGACAGTCCATACCGAAACCCTAGCTAAGACGCTGTTGGCCGCGGATCCAGGTCTGAATCGATTGTTTCGCTGGCTGTGAGGAGTAACTGGCATAAACAAAGATGACTTGCGACACCAAACTTACTGGTTGGATCCTGTACGAAGATCTAGCCGCAACTCAGATTTGCTCCCTTTTACGAAGCCTATTGACGAATGCAGAGTACCATTTCCAGTCAGCTATGCCCAAGCTCAAGTACCAGCGGTATCCCTCATGTGCGAAAGATTTCAGCGTTCATTCAAACTTCCTATGTATTTCGCTGTTGCAGCACTTTCGTTACGCTGTCTCTGTTCAACCTCAACTTTGCTGCAGGTTATAAGGGGACTCGGCTCAGTCCCGATCTTTCCATGGCAAGTACCGTGGTCTGTTCGACTTGAGCATGCACTTTTGGCATGGAAGGGGTCAGTTCCAAATATTCTCATCGATTTTTACTTTTTGCAAATCTGGTGGTATGGATACCGGTTACCTGATTATAAGGTTTCCACCTTCAATCACAGTTTTCAAGCATTATGACTCCAATGCTCACACGGGTGGATACCGGTTACAGCAAGCTTCATGAACTGATATGATCTCTAGCACTTTTCTTTCCTGGACTGGCTTGTCTATTCATTCTCGGCTGGGCCGAGCCCCTATTCGACAATTTTACGCGCTCAGTAACTTCCACCTTACTCTGAAGGCGACTTCAACTCCAATCTTGGCAGTGATCATGTTTTATAACGTTTTACCAATCGGATACGCAATAGCGGGATGCTGCCATCCTTGTTGGAAGGAGCAATATGCAACTTGTATAATTGCCCACGGAACAAAAGCTTGAAGTTCGACTTCGAAAGGTTGAACCTGTTACTATTTATGCACTCAGCAGTACCGAGGGACTCACAGTTCATCTCTATCTCCCCATCTTCCTACATTAGGACTTCTGGTACAGAAGTTAGGCTAGATTCTCCGAGCCACCATTTCAAAGGTGTGTCAATAAGCAAGACTTCTTCAAGGACTTTGTTTATTTCAAAGCCTAAATGACCGCATGGAAGTAAGTATATAGCAAGGCCGTGACGAACACACATCTTTCCTATTTGAGAAATGGCAGAATCATATTGGAAGAATCCATAAGAGGTCAGAATACATACTCAGCCCCATCGCAATCGTCTGTCTGACCTTTGAACTCTACAGTACTCCCTGATCGTACTCAGTATCACAGAGAGATATGGGCACCAAAATACAGAGACCCAATCTATGATTCCATTGAAGCCTTGGAGAATTATCCCCACGGCCGCAATTTGGGCGATTGTGTCTGCTCTCTGATCACACGCAGCTGATATGAGACTAGGATGGCTTTAGTAAGGCCAGTCAGTACTGATTACACGGTTCCTTTACGTCCAACATCCCCTAATATCCTCAGGTCCAAATTAACTCCTCGCGCTTATTGAAAACCCTATTCTTGACTAACACTTCACCATCTCCGTTTCCACTTCCCCCAGCTTTCCTATTCTAGCACTGGGTCAAAATGGGTATGATAAGCTGGTATAGTGATGGTCACGAATATGACTGGGTCAGAGCCTCAACACAAGCCTCTATTACAACCTATGTATAGGGCTTGACTCTTTTGGTTGAACCGAGTTGTAGAGTCTAAACCGACTGCGGGCTCACTTGGTCTGTTTGATGGGCAGTGTCTCAGCTAAAGTCTCCAGCATTCAACGAGCCGTAGTAAGTCCTATTCTATAACCAATCGTTCATTTTAAAGACTCCTGAGCGATCCTTTGACCCATTCCATCTCTCTGCACATTCAAACGTTGATCCGCTCATCATACTTACGTCGAGTTCTGTCTCTTCAGGATAAAGGAGTCTGACCACTGGCTGAATATAGCTTTCCAGGCTGCCTCCTTTCCGGTTTCTAATCGCCTACTATACGCGTCTTTCCAGCTTTCCCACGTTGACATCGAAATCCTTCATAGACCGCTTAAGAATCAACACATCGCGGCCTAATATATGCTCCATTCCAATGGCAACCTGTCTCTGTTCTCAAATCCTTTCCTGGCCTGGGTTAACGCTACCATCTCCTGTTCAGGTAACATATATACAATCGTAGACAGACATCCTGACAGAATACGCATAGAGCATATCCTTTTATTTGTCTCCCGTCTGTGAGAATGAATTGTTCACCATGATCAGTCGTTTCTGCACCTTTGGCTATCGTCACTGAGCTCTCGCGCTACTTCCAAAGTCATTCTGTCCTCTAGCCATACATTTCTGCTGTTTCATCTCCTCTTATGATGTAGCATAGAACGGTCAATAGATCTTTCGATCCCACATAGACCAAAGAATATGTTCAAATACAAGTGGACAACTCATGGCTGACATTGAGCCCTCAGTTAGATGCTCTGGGACTGTATCATGTACTCGTTAATTGGTACATCAACCCTTTACCGAGATATCAGAGTCACTGTTGAATCGCGTAGGCTTCAGATTTGACGTCAGCTTTCTTGTGGGTATAACAACATCGTCGCCCCTACCATGTCTTTATCTGTTCTGTAGGTAGTCGTCATCAAAGGTTTCCAGATACGAACTAAACGGTCTCAATGCATGTCCTAAGATAACGCTACACAACAATGCATATATAGGAACATTAGTGTTCTATCGTCGTTTTTGATGGGGCACCCCTACTTGGTGTGAAGCTACGGTTGGGGTTTCAGTGTTATGATTGCTGCACTTTTTCTCAAATACTGTTGATGCACCATTACACAATACTTAGCCTTGATAACAAATATTTGGTTCATTCAGAGGCCAACGGCAGAGAACGAGTCATTTGAAAGATAAGACGAGCGTTGTGATTCCTACAGTCGAACTTAAAAGATCACTGCGGGCCTGTTTTGTGCTACAAGACCTACCCTAGACTCACCGAGTGGTTATTTAGTGAACATGACGGATTACCCAAAGATGACTGTAACAGCTTCAGGAATATACCAGGTGGAATAAGTGCTGAGTAAACTGATATTTACAATAGCCGTTATCGTCAAATAGTCTGCCTTTTTGGTGGACAATAAAAACGTCAACATCTGACAGAAATTGGGCAGATTTGTACCATATAGCAATATGAGCTTGAGTGTATGACAGATAGACAACCTCATCGTGCGGTACAAAATACCATGAACTAACCTACTGGTGTCATCTTTCACACTCCCAACGGCTAACTTTTCTACATAACACGTTGACCTCTTTACCCTCCATCGAGGCAAGTTACAAGTGGAAGACAGCTTATATAAGACGTTTCGCTGCTCAATGACGGAACGTGGCAATGTGGTGTGGCTGAATGTACTCTCTTATCTTATCAGTTCATGCAGGTCCGCTGGAGCCTACCGTTTGGGAGTTGGAGGGGAGCCTGGGGGAAGCTAGGTACTGTTAGCTGGAGGGCAGCTTGCGACACGCGACGTCTATCGTCAATCAACTCTCAATTGCAGATAACTCCAATAATTCCCAAGTAGCAGGAATGCCGCGACGTCCGCCAGCTGTGGACGACTATGCGTCTGCGGTACCACATGTACAGCTCTCACCAGCTCTATATCGCTTAAGAGCATTGCGCTAACATCCGTCCCAGGTCATCCTCGCCTCTTCTGACGCCGAATTCCTCGACCAGTTGATCCCCGTCCTTAAAGATGCTACCCATTCAAATCGAACACCTCTGCTGACCCAGTGTCTAAGTCGATACTATGAAGACCGAGAAGCCGAGATTGAACGCATTGGTCTGACACGACACGAGGAGTTTCTTGATTCCATCAACCATTTACAAACCGTCCGAGCGGAAACCGTTACTTTGACACAAGAGATCTTGAGCTTGAACGAATCGATCGCTACTAGCACAAAGAAACTGGCCACGCAAAAGGAAGCTCTGGTCAATACTTCTGCTGTGCGACAGAACATTGCCGACGCCACCAGTGCCTTGAACGACTCCCTCACCATCCTCCGCGCTGTCAACAATGCACACGATCTTGTTCGCCGCAAGAAATACTATGCCGCTCTCAAATCGCTCGATGACCTCCAAAATGAACATCTTGTCCCCATTATCCAGAATCGCTATTCTACGCAGCATCGGCTGGCCGATGTCATACAAAAATCGATACCCGCGTCGCAAAAGGCTATTTCGGAAGCTGTCATGACGGACTTGAATACGTGGTTGTTCCGCATTCGAGAAACATCCCAATTCCTGGGTGAAGTCGCATTTTACCATACTGAAATGAGGAGGACCCGGCAGAAGAAGAGGGTGGAAGATGATCCCTTTTTAGCCAACTTCAAGCTGAACTCGGCTATTGAGCTAGTCAGTGACGAAAATGAGGATTTCGATGTGCTGAACAACGAGGAACTACAAGTGGACTTTTATCCTTTGCTCGAGGCCCTTCACATTCATGAAGCCCTGGGCCAACTAGATAAGTTCCGTTCAGAATATGGTGCCACGCGACGTCAACAAAAAGATCTCCTGCTTCCTTCGTTCATTGGGCTTTTGGCCGAAGATGAGCAGTCTTTGAGCAGTTTGCTGGAAGGAATAGCAGGATTTGCCATCATTGAAAAGGCGACGATGCAGCGAGTTCCGCATCTACGCTCAGCGAATGATGTGAGAACCAAACACCTGGTTGAGCCCTCTACTTATACTAACGTGTTCCGAAACAGGTGGAAGAGTTGTGGGATTCCATGTGTACGGCTGTGATCAACCTGACTTCCAAAGGACTGGGCGATATCGAAGATGCCGAGGCTCTGATCAAGATTAAGACGATCATAGCCCTCTTCATTCAGACAATGGAGGTGAGAGATGCGCCAATACCCGATGCCTAGGACTCTGGGCCATGATCATTGCTAAAATTATCCAGGGTTGGGGGTATTCAGTGACAACGTTGGACAACTTCCTTCTCAAACTATTTGACAAATATGCGGAGCTTTTGAAGAAACGATTCAGCGAAGACTTCCATGAGGTAGGTTTCTTCCTATTGGAAACAACGATTGTGTCGTTACTCATACGTTGACAGATAGTATCTACGGACGACTACATGCCGATGGCCATCAATAACCCCGAGGAGTACGAAAAGGTGGTCAACGTCAGTTGGTTCTCTCAAGAAAAGCCGACAGACCAAATCACGTAAGTACTCGCCATTCAGCTTACAGTCTGGTGAACTAACGAGATAGGTACCCTTGCGTACTCCCTTTCTCACAAATGTATCCCCTGTGCTGCATAGACATCCGCAATTTCCTAAACCAGTTCTACTTCTTCTCTGACGATCACTTCCAACACCCTACTGTTATCGATGAAACACTCAGAAAGGTAATTCCACCCTCTTCGATAAATGTCTGGTTGCTCACACACATTGTTCTCAGTCCCTCGACGAACTCCTTACAGAAAAGGTCTGTAAATCGCTCGTGGAACGCCTGAGTTCTCAATACCTAGGTCAGATCGTTCAAATCCTCATCAACCTTGAGCACTTCGAGATCGCCTGCCGAGAGCTCGAGCAACTACTTATCCGGGCGCGTTCCTCGACATCAGCAGGCGGTCCAGTCACCCTCAAGGCTACAGAATCGTTCCGCGATAACAAGAAGACAGCTGAGAAGCGAATCTTTGAGCTAGTCAACTCAAAGATTGACGATCTGATCGACACAGCAGAATACGAATGGTATGTTGCAATTACGCGTCCGCGAGATCTATCTAACTCGGTCTGCAGGACCGCATCAAAAGTTGAGAAGGAACCCAGTAACTATATGCAAACTTTGACGAGGTACTTGTCCAACATTATGAACTCAACTTTGCTTGGTTTGCCTCGCGAGATTAAGGAGCTCATTTACTTCGACGCTCTGAGCCACACCTCTGAGAAGATTCTGGTAGGTAGCTCCGTTCCCAATATTGTACCAGCTACTGATCATATCAGGCCCTCCCTCTTTCGAATGATGTGAAGCACATCAACCCTAATGGCGTGGCAGCCCTTGCACAGGATGTAGACTATCTTGTCCAATTCGTCAGCAGTCTAGAGAATGGACAAATGCTCAAGGAGAACCTCGATGAGTTGTCGCAGACCATCTCCCTTCTGCAGACCGACAACCAGGACGAGTTCTTCGACATATCCACGCGCAACAAGAAATATGGACGTGTCAATGCCCTCAACGGACCGATTTTGCTAGAGAAGTATGCTTAGCCCAACCATTGCCAAGTCCAGACTACTGACTAAAGACAGAATGACTCCTGTTGCGGCGAGTCCCGCTAGAAGCGCACCGCTGGCTGGGTTCTCATCGCGATTTGGCATAGGCCGATCATGATAGCATCGCACAGGTACTTATAATGACATAGGCAAAGGAGTTTTAGGGCATCAGGAAATGGAAGCAATACAACGAGAGCAAGTTTTCATGACAAGAAATAGGAGGTAGTTCTCAACTAAGTCTATCACAAGTTTATCGTAATAATTCCATAAGCATCACTCGCCTTTATGTTCTTAGGCGGCGGGTCTTAGCCTTCATAGAAAAACACCAAGTACTCCATAACCCTTTGCATGAACCACAGCTATGGTCCTGCTAAACGTACATAATATGTATGTTTTCCAGCGCGATCCCGCGGTGGGCGATACAGCGCTCGTTATCCACGCCAATTGCTCAGTCTTTGACAAAGGTGATAGTTCACGTCATCCTTTGTTGATACGCAACATCATGTTCGGCCCCCAACAATCATCTCACATTAGTAGTTGACATCACTTCTTAAAGCCTTAGGCTAGCGAAAGCGTGGGGTTCAGGAAGTAGGAGACTAGCCCTACTGTTCCCCGAATTCCTCGTTAGGCATTGTAGCCTGCACATTGGTCAGTACGATACGACCATAGAAAATGAGAAATCGATGCTTACCTGTTGAGGTGCCATTCCAGGATACGGATACATGTCGCCCATGGCCCCGTAGGGGTTCATGTTGGGCTGCTGGGCTTGGCCATAAGCAGCCTGAGGATTGGGCACTGATTGGTCGGGGTACATATTGGCCGGGTTGCGATAGTCTTGCTCAGGAGCAATGCCATGGCTCGGCATGTATTCCGCACCCATTGGATGACCTGGATTGGGCGCTTGTGCCATGGGATGCTGTCCTGGCATCTGAGCCTGGCCAGCTGGCAATGGTTGAGCAGCAGCAGTCTGAGTTGCCCTTTTGGCGTGGGAGGAGGCCTCTTCACGAGGAACAATATCGATCAGGAAGTCGAACATGTCGGACTTTGCCAATGCAGACGCAATGTCGGAGCGCTGAAGAGTTCTGCGCTTGTTCTCCTCTGCGTGAATCCATGCCCTCATTGTCAACTCTGTGATGAAGATATCGCAACCTTTAGCGAAGAGAATGGGTGCTTCGGCGGAAATCATCTTGACTTCGGGGTCGGCCTTCATGACTTTCTTGATTCGGGCCAGCGGAAGCTGATGAATCTTGTAATCATGGGTATCATTTTCGAGATGTGAGATGGTATGTTGCCAGTAGGTGGTGAGAATGTCTTTGTACTGGCCGGTCAGACCTTGATGGGCCTACATCAAGTCGCAATCAGCCTTCCATGCGGATGTTGATCATGATAGATCATGACACGTAGAGCTTTGACTTACATTGGCCCACGGACCAGTATACAGCTCACTTGGCGCGAAGCCTTGCGACGCGAGCTAGGTCTATTGTCAGCACGGTACCGAGATCAATCGCTGAAGCTATCGCGCGACTTCAGAAAGCATGCGATAGCAACAACTACGAAGCGCATGACATACTTGAGCAGAGGCACCTAGAAATCATGGTTAGACATTATGGCACGTTGAGATTTGGAGGGCATTGAGCTGGTGATGGATGCGCGCGCGTGAGTGAGCTGCTTACCGTAATGTCCACCTTGGCTGGGATCATAGACTGGTCTTTGACGAGACTGCTGCGCAGCTTGAGGGTTTTGAGGGTCCATCTTGTTAAAATTTGTCAGGCAATGTTTTGGGCTTCAAAAATGATGAGGGAAAGCCTTGTTTTATAATATCTTTGGGTTTGAGGCCTGACACTATAACTTGAGCTTCAGTAATATGTGTGGATCGCGTTAGATGGAAGGTTGGTGGTGGTGGGTGGGCATGAAAACAATGACGAATTAGGTACAAGAGTTGGACCAATGTCTAGGAAGTCAGTGGGGAACGTGCGTCCTTAGAGGTTAGTCAAATTTAGAAGGCACGTACAGCGGCTGGCGACTGTCAGAGTAGCAGGTGACGAAAAAGCTGAACTCTATAAGGTTGGAAGCCGTAAAACAAATAACTTGAAACCGGGTTCTACATGGCGCAGATAGACCTACTAATTCTATTCATGATACTTTCAGCAGCCAACTTTTCTGACACTAGAGACAAGCGTATGGGGGTTCAAGGAAACGGCGCCACATTGGCAATAACGAGCTGCCACAGATAGCCACACAGCAGATCCACCTTGGAAGGACCTCGTGTCTCCATAATAATTTTTTCTGCCAGTCTCGTAACTATTTCTTTCGCGTCAGCCTCTCTTCCACTTCTCTTTCCTCTTCTCTTCTTTCCGGTCGACAGCAGACCATGACAGACATCTTAGATGATCAGGTCGATGAGCTGCTGCGTAAGGCTGAGCAGCGCCTGAAAGATGGCTCTGCTTCTGCTATCACAGCAACCACCGCCTCCACTGCTGTAGTCCCAGCCTCAGCTGGCGATGCTGTGACAGATGTCACGCAGCAAAAGTCTTCCAACAGCAGCAGCAAGAAAGATGGTCTGACTGTTCGGGCACCTCCCCAACCGCTATCGGGACTCAAAGTCAAGGAAAAGGTAAGATACATCATCCCTACGTTAGTTATTTCACCCGCGCGCTGCATGAAGAAAATTTATCCCAAATCTTTGTGACATGGGACAGTATCCGTTTTGGATCAAACGCCCATGACAACGTGATCCTTTCATATCATAGTTACTCTGACTACTATCTCGCGCAAAATTTTCGCTACTTGTTACAACACATGTTCTGAAGCATTTGGCTAACAAGTTTTGCAATAGTCTACTGCAGGCACCGACTGGTTCGATCTTCCCAAGACGGACATGACCCCCGAATTCAAGCGAGAATGGCAAGTCCTTCGTATGCGAGGCATCCTGGACCCTAAGCACCAAAAGAAGGCCCTCCGCGCGAGCGCTCCTGAATACTCCCAAGTTGGCGAGATCATCGAAGGACCTACAGAATTCTTCAGCGCCAGGTTGACGCGCAAGGAGCGAAAGCAGAATCTCCTTGACGAGATCACTAGGGGTATTGATACTCACAAGTTCACCGACAAGTACGCTGGCATCCAAAAACAAAAGTCGAGCGGAAAGAAGGCGTTTTATAAAAACGTAGTAGCGACACGTCGCAAACGTAATTAAATAATAATTTCATGCCTCTCCATCTTGCTGTCCCTTCATCAGTGATCGCGTCGTCTTGCCTTGGCTGTGTTGCAAAGTTTGTACTAAACTATTGCACAAGTGATGCTGTGTCGTCGCCGGCTGCACAGAACAGTAATGTTTCCACGCTCGTGGTATAATTACATTGGAAGATTAGGCGATCATGTTTTGTACTGCCGTCAGGTAACATGGCAATGGCAGTGAGTGTTTTTGTCGACTCTCGCGGCACTTATAGAGCAAGACCTTCTATGTGTACCTAGCCAATAAATACTGTACAGTCCCAGTTCGGCGATGGCTGTGTATGTAAAATTGCACCGCATTGCAAACCGGCCAAAAGGCCTGAATCTGTCTATCTGCCTGCAATTTTATAAGTCGAGTATAAGAGAATGTGGCATTTACAGCCTAGAAGAAATCCAAATTACAGGAACTGAGATCAAAATATTCGATGGTAGACGCGCGCGCTTACGGCGTGTAGTGACTGTGTGGTCCGTGCACAGACGTTGATCCGATGTTTTCTGGTTGGCGGCATCTCGATCAATTTTCGAGCCTCATCGTTGTCGACGCCAAGGGACAGGCAAGATGATGCGCCAAAGTATTAGACCCTTGCGGGCTTTTTCAGTATGATCTTTTGTGCAATCGCTACACTCAATGGATGTTGGAGCTAACATACGGTCCAGTCCGAAGTGTCATGGATCGCCCGTCGAACACAGGCCTCACTGTACGTCTCCCCACCGAGAGTCGCATTTTACGAACGAAAATCAACTTGTCGAACGAACTGATACTGATTAACGTAGGGCTAAGCCAGGAGACCTCGTGCCGAATAAGCCAGAGCCTAGCAAGAACGATCAAGAACCCCGGTTTCCTCGATCAATCCAGGCCCTGCACCTGAAGCCTCTAAAGCGAGAGGCCGAACACGGCATCCCCTCATGCGACCTCCAGCTCCGATCCTTCAGCGTCCAACCCCTCGAATTCTTCTCAGATTTTGCTCTAAGAGCCGCCTACTACTTGGGACTCCCCGCCTACGGACCTGTTCCTCTCCCACGCATCACCGAGCGCTGGACCGTCCCGCGAGACAACTTTATCTTCAAGAAGTCGCAGGAGAACTTCGAGCGGAAGACACTGCGTCGACTCATCCAGATCCGCGATGGAAACCCCGAGACGGTGCAGCTGTGGCTCGCATACCTCCGCAAGCACCAGTTCTACGGCGTGGGAATGAAGGCCAATATGTGGGAGTTTAGCGAACTAGGCGAGGGCAAGAAGATGGATGCTCTACCAGAGGCGGAGAAGGGTGAGATCGACGCCAAGTGGTCACATATCGGACAGACCAAGACCATTGGAACGATGGAGAAAGTTGAGGAGATTCTCAACCAGCGACGGTTCCGGGAGGCTGCTGGTCTGAAGGTGCCTCCTACAACAGAGGCGTAAGAGAAGGATGAGAACATGATAAAAGGAAGCGAGATCCTCTCGCTCCGGGAAG
Organism: Fusarium palustre; assembly: GCA_014899045.1. Taxonomy (NCBI): domain Eukaryota; kingdom Fungi; phylum Ascomycota; class Sordariomycetes; order Hypocreales; family Nectriaceae; genus Fusarium; species Fusarium palustre. The sequence continues at coordinate 160,163 of JAAVUH010000085.1, forward strand.
AGTAGCCGTCTTTGCCGGAAATCAGAGGAATACTGTATCTATCTTGAGTTGTACAATAGGCCATGTAAGGCTTTGGCTTTGTAAAATCAGCATTTTGGAATGACAAAACGCCAGCACGATTATTTCTGTGTCAATGAGCAGTAAGCAGTCCCTGTAGACTGGTTCTTGAAGTCGTCCGCGGCCTTGGCGTGTCCTTAGTTTATTCACATGATGTGAGGTGACGAACAAGGTGAATCTTGTTTAACATCCAACATAATCATGCCACCATCAGTCTCATACAATATACATAATGCTATAAACTACAATGACAACACATGGAAAAAATGTGTCGCCCAAATTCGCCATCAATTCTTGAGCCTTTTCTCTATCTCGATAATCCTCAACTCACGTGCCCCGGTAAATGCATACAAACTTCTCTTCGCCTGACAATTTCGACGTATTAGCGCAACAATTGTGTCTGTTTACATGAACTTGAAGACATCATATTTAAAAATGCCACCAGTAAAAATACCCAATCCCAAAATCATTTTCTCGGGCATCCAGCCTACGGGCGTTCCTCACCTGGGTAACTATGTCGGTGCCTTGCGACAATGGGTTCAGCTTCAGCGCACCGAGCCAAATGCCAAGCTCATCTACTCCATCGTGGATCTTCATGCTATCACTATGCCGCAACCGCCGGAACAGTTGAGAAGGAGGAAAAGGGAGGCATTGGCTGCGCTGTTGGCTACTGGCATTGATCCTGAGAGGGCGACTTTATTCTATCAGTCTTCAGTGCGTATGACCTTGTACTTGTTCATAACATCAAACGCCTTTTTCTTGTACATCTAATTACTTCTGTATCACTATCAACTAACAGTGCACAGGTCCCAGCTCATTCAGAACTGATGTGGATTCTCAGCTGCACAGCATCCGTTGGTTATCTCTCACGTATGACACAATGGAAGGTATAGTCTGCATTTGTCCACTGCCAACCACTTAGCGAAACCTAACGAGCATCAAGAGTAAACTCAATCTTGGTGAGAAGTCCACCATAGACGACAAACAAGCCGGTTCCCGCCTCAAACTCGGCCTTTTCTCGTATCCAGTTCTTCAAGCCGCCGATATCCTCGTCCACAGGTATGTTTCCTGTGACATAAGCCATTGGTGTAGACTAACAATGGTAAGAGCAACTCATGTTCCTGTTGGACATGATCAGCAGCAACACCTTGAGTTTGCCCGTGAATGCGTTACAAACTTCAATGCGGCCTACGGCAACCACCTTGTTTCCCCTCAAACCCTCATCCGTAAGCTTTTCTCCTTGTCTTGCCCTGTCCAATACTCACAATGTGCAGCCCCAGTTCACAGAGTGATGTCTCTTAATGACCCAACATCCAAAATGTCCAAATCCCACAAATCAGAAAAGTCACGCATTCTTATCACAGACTCCCCTGAGGATATCAAGGCCAAGATCAGCTCCGCAAAGACTGATTCCACCCCCGGTATTACTTATAACCAGGCTGAACGGCCTGGTATCTCCAACCTGTTGGACATCCTGTCCATCTTTGATAGTGAGGGCCGGAAGGGAGCGGAGCTTGCAGAGCAGTACAACGACATCAGTCCCAAGCAGCTCAAGGACATGGTTACCGAGGCCGTAGTTGGTGGTCTAGCTGGTATTCGTGACAAATACCTTGACTTGTTAAACAAGGGAGACGAGTATCTTGATTGCGTTGAGAAAATTGGTGCCCAAAAGGCACAGAAGAGTGCCGATGACACCATGCAAATTGTTCGAGATTCTGTCGGGCTTTGAGTTGTTTATGGCGATGCAACGTATATTTGCGGGTTTTGGGCAAGTGGTGTAAGAACAATATGTACGAGTAAATAGACAGCACTGAAACATCAATGACTTCAATGATGCACAAACTCCGTCCAAGCTTTTCTCTATAGACCCTTCCAACTCCTATTCCTGTAACACATTCACGACGCATAAGCAAAATTGGAGCCACGCGATGACTGCCAAAAGTCTCTAACGACTTGGTTTGTAGCCCGAGCTCCTCGCAGACTATGCATGAAATTAGTCTCGGGCTGACGTTGAAGGTCAGATGAACTGGCTTACCTGATAACTTTTTTCACGAACACTGCCTTGTCCTGGGCCGATACCTTGTCGCTGGGAAAGGTCTCGTGTGCAAGCCCCGACTCAAGCCAGCTCTTAGCCGCGGGATACCTTACTACAAGCTTTTTAAGGGGCTCGCTCAACTTATCCAGCTCACTTCTGGATGCGTTGCCCCCCAGATTCCTAGTAAGGCTCTGTGCTAGTAAAGGGCCCAACATTTGCATAGCTTGTTGGGCGATATCGTTGAGCTCCTGGGACTCATACTTGATGCTCACAAAGGTAGACTATCTCAAAGTTAGATGCGGGTGAAATTGGATAATGAGACTGACTTCTTACCCAAAACTCTGCTGCACTTGTTTTTGGGAGCGGTTCCCTCCCATCCAATACTTCAAGGGTAAAGAGAAAGAAGAATTCGGCAGCATTGGAAGGTTCCAGGCGAAGAAGGGTGATTGGCCGTTTGTTCAGGAGACGGGTTACGAAATCGATACCGTTTTGTGAAAGTTCTGGGTCTGCCTCATGGCCTGTCGCAAAAGTTAGTAGGCGAACAGGACACAACGTATGACAAATGACTTACTGGGTAGCTGTTTCAGCAGTCCAATCACCCAAAGCAACACGGAATTGAGCATTTCCTGTTGGTTCTCCAATCCATCGTGCTCGAGTGAGCTTACGAAAGAGCAAGCTGTCTTCACAAGCAATCCCACTCTTGGTGTCTGGAGGCCTTGATATGTCAAATATTGCGCAACACTGTGAGGTGGTAATACGAATGGGCCAGGTTCCGACTCAGAGAAGCCACTGCGTAAGACACTGCACACTAGCTCTACAACTTCGCCGCTGCCATTGAAGGACTCTTGAATCTGGCTAATAATAGACATGATGGTTTCTTGCAGTTGAATAAGCTGAGGATCCACAGCTTGAGTACTGACATTGCCACCCTCTAGGTCAACCGAAAGCTCAGATGAAGCTTGGAGACCTTTGCCAATGCTGGCAAGACATCTGAGAGATCTCAAGGCTGTATGAAGAGCTGGGTTTTCGTCAGGAGCAGCATATGCGCAGTAACGGGGAGGGCCAAAACAGGCGACGGGGTTGTCGGGCGGAGACTGTAACAGTTCGAGAGATCGCTGCACATCAGCCTGGACAAACCCAAGAAGTCTTGCACATGCCGAGTACTTCTGGCTTGGGTCGGGCATAGCCTGGATGACTGCGGCAATACCACCAACGACCTTTTCGCCGGCTGCACAATCAAGTCGTTCTCCAGATACCAGATTTTGATACTCGTTCAAGAAGCCGTGGGCCTCAGCGTGCAGAGCGCCTCGGCAGGAACCACACAGCCTTAGTATAGACTTTGCGGCTGCATTTGCCATCGCATGCTCTCCAACAAACCCGAAAATGAAGTTCAAGGCCGGATGTAGCTCCGCAATATTTCGCTCGAAATATTCTGTATAACGCTCAATCAGAGCAACACAAGTCTGACGCACTCTGGAAGGGACTTCTCCCTGTCCAGATCGTAAAGTTGAGAACAAGGATGACCTGAAAACAACCGCTAGCGCCTCATCGCATCTACTGTCGTCACTGGTGCAATCTGAGAGTCCACCGAGACAGAAAGCTGCGGCCTCCAGCTGTAACCATGCTGTTTCGGACAAAGATTTGAGCACCAAGTCTGCAAATGTCGCCACAAGTTGCGGCCCTACCAAGGTATAGACAGACTGAAGCAGATCCACGACGTCCTTCCTTGCACTGGAGAAGCTCATCCGTTCGTTAGAGTCCCAAGAAAGGAAATCTTTGGTGGGTGGGTAGACGATTTTCTGCCATGCGTTCGATACAGCTTGTAATGCATGCGAGCGTGCTTGCGGAACCCATGTGTTTACCGACTCCGGATCACTATACATTGAGTCAGTCATAGTCTCGGCATAGGTTAGCCAAAACTCGAGGGCCGGAACAAAGATCCTATCTTCGACAAGATCGCCTTGCGCAGCAAGTAGACCGCACAGGTTTGACAGCAGCCTCTGGGACCGGCTGTCATTACTTTGCATCAGCCTATCGATTCTGGCTTCGCCAAACGCGAGAATGAGTTGGCCAAACTGAACAGGCTCAAAGTCAAAATCTCCCTGGATTAATTCCTGATATCGGCGCTGAAACCAAGGGGTGTCGAAGAGCTGGGTGAGGCTCTCGAGATGTGAATCGGTCAAAAATGGCAAGCAATTAGATAAGAGATCTGTCATCAGCTCTGCTGATACACTGTAAAGCTCATCGATTGTAAGGGAGTTAATAACAGCTGTAATCAAGGGCCCAATGGGCTCTGAGAGTCTAGTGTCTCTTGACGATGACTTTTGAGCAAACCATACCCATGACTAGACACATATTAGTAACTAGTAAAAGACAGGGATATATGATTTACCTGTAGACACTGGATTGCATCCTCATGGGCAGCTTCATTTGTAACTTGAGGTGACATTCCGCGACTCATTAGAGCCACTGCGTCGGGCAGGTTTTCGAGAATTGCATCATAGACGCCAATACTATTAAGTGGTCAACAGGCGTACCCGAAGAAACATGAAAGGACGAACTTTTTGGGCGAATTCAAGTTGATCTTGGTAACTTCTTCCAGCACGTTTCTCAAAACCCAGAGAGCAGGTTGTAGCTGCGAAGGGCCCATACGTTCAATAAGCGAAGACGAATCAGGAGCATTATGAAGAGCGCTTGGTTGGCATGACTGGCCTGAGACCAAGCATAGTATGAGATGATGACAGAAACTACCCCAAACCTGATGGAAGTTGAGGAAGAAGGTGGCAAGAGCCGAAGCAAGCTTCCTAGCGACCAATGGTGAGGTTCCATTGCGGAGTGTATCGATATATCTTCCTATCAGCACTACTAGTAGCTCAGCAGCATTCTCGGGGGTGAGTGACGAGCTGCTGAATGTCAGCAAAAACACATAAACCGTTTTGAACAGAACAAATATACCTCTCGTTGTTGAGTTTGATGACGATGGTGAGCGCGCCAAAGAATCTGACCTGTTCTTCTGGTCTCGCAAGCAAGTCGCGAGCAAGACCCCAAGCTTCTGGGGAATCCTGAAGTCGTGACAAGATAGCTTGTGTTCGTTTGATGATTTCAGGAGGGTTAGGCTGATATAGAGATAAAATGAGCTATACACAAGTCAGTAGGTATAGAGTTAGAGCCTCTGCCTGGTAGGAAAGCAGATACAGCTTGTGTTTGGTTCACGCACGCTCTCAACCTCTGGTATTGACGTTGGGATCTGGTCTTCAGCCATGATGAAAAGTGTCAATGGGCAATTAGAGGATTTGCTCCAAGTAGTGCTGACGATGTTTCTCGAGTCCCGACGGAGCCAGTCAGACGGTGAGTAGGGTGCCCGATAGCACTCAAACAACGGTCGGCAGCTTGACTCTTACAAGAGCAGTAGGTCGTGCTTGCCCGTCCTCAACAAGCTCGTCTTTCAGAAGATGGGTAGGTGGTAGATTGAATGGTCTGGTCAATGCTGGTGACTTTCAGACAGCTAATACATACAAGGACAGCTAGATTTTCCAAGAATCGCAAATATGAGAAAAGGAGACTGGTAGACTATCACGCCCCTTGCAAATCCCTTGGGAAATCTCTGATGACTCTATCGACACATTCGTTAAAAGGGGATGAAGAGATGGGGGGAAGATCATACCTGAAGATGAGTTTCTCTGGTCGTATCCGGTAGTGAAGTCAAAGTCTGCTGGGAACAGTTGTGTCAAAGTATTACACAACTGGATCAAGGTGCAGTTTTGTTGCCAGGATTGTTGCTAGGGTGTCTATCTACCTTTATGCACAGAACCCTTTGGCGGGGGTTTGGTAAACAAGACAAGACAAGACAAGAATATCGGTGTGTTGAGTACTGAGGCTACGCAAGATAAAGTCGCCTCACAATAAAAGTAAATTGATGCTCGAAAGGGCCGCTTGTCCGGGTTAGAGGCTTAAAACACCCTAGGCGTGGTAAGATATTGAAAGCCTAAGCAAGGTAAGGTCAGTCGCTGAAAGGGTACATGTACCTGAAGTGGGGTACATGGGAAGCCTGTCACGATGATGGTGATTTGTGATGAGTTAAGCGTGGGGGTTCAACTGCAGAAAGTACTCTCGTTTAGAGACAAGTATCTTTTTTTTTTTTTTTTTTTTTGACTGATCCCCCACTGTCGAGAAGAATCCTTGGTCAGTCAGTATAGCAGGTTGTTGAGCTAGTTCTTCTGACTTCAGAGCAGTGAGTGAGTGACTTAGTGCCAAGACAGGACTGGTTGATGGAGGAAATCGGCTTCCTTCGGGGCAACGGCCATTCAAAAGATCCGCTTGCTCAAATCTCAATCAGTTTGCCCCGCGCCACCCAACATGAGGAAGGTGCGTTACACAGCGGGTACAGGCAGGCATGGACTGTACCTACGGACCATGATTGACACCCGCATTTCTTGGTCTGGGTCTTGGTCTTGTGAGGCTCGACGCATCCCAATCTGTGATCTTATACAACAGCTCTACTTTCCATAAAAATAGTGATATTGTTATTACTTGGGAACCAACTCCAGTAGTTACAGCCACTTTTCATTATTTACTCTGTAATTTTGCTATCAAGGTGAGCAGACCAACACATCAACTCCTCAGAGCCATGACTCCATCCCCGAGCCCCTCATTTTGCTCCTCATCATGACACTTCATTATGATACGGAGCTTCATTCTTCCCCCAAGTCTAGATTAAGAATCAATTCCTCCTCGTGGCTTTAAACGGCTTCTTCTCTGTCCTTATCGCATTCACTTACATCACCTGAACCCTGTGATGTCTCAGTCATCTCATTGAATATACACTGACACCCCTCTCTGAAGTCGTCGGAACATTGAGCTCCCAACTTACTCAATTGATTCATCTTCTTCACCCCAGTTCGTCTCTTCCCTTTCAAGGTGTGTTTGTTGCGTGCGTCTGATTTTCAATGTTTTTCCAGACTGCGACCTCACTCCTCCGTTTAGCACCTCGTCGACTAGCTGCAGCTTCACGCTTATCGTCCCGCCGCTGGACCTCATCTGAAACTATGGCCAAGCTCGATTCTATTTCCAGATTGACCCGCCTGAGGGGCTTGATGAAGGAGCGCAATGTTCAAGTTTACAGTAAGTATTCAAGCTCGTCACTGCTGTCTGCTTATAAAAGAGCACTACCAACAACGGATCACAGTAATTCCCTCTGAGGACAGCCACTCGTCTGAGTATATCGCAGAATGTGATGCCAGGAGAGCTTACATTTCAGGATTCACTGGCTCCGCTGGATGTGCCGTTGTGACCCTGGAATCTGCTGCTCTTGCCACTGATGGCCGTTACTTCAACCAGGCCGAATCGCAACTCGACGACAACTGGACACTGCTTAAACAAGGCCTTCAAGACGTTCCTACTTGGCAGGATTGGTCTGCCGAACAGTCATCTGGCGGTAAGAACGTGGGTGTTGACCCAACTCTTATTTCTGGCTCCACGGCTAAGGGCCTGGCTGAAAAAATTCGAAAGAACGGCGGTGCTGAGCTGGTCGCTGTTGACGGAAACCTCGTCGATCTTGTTTGGGGCAATGACCGTCCTGCCCGTCCCTCAGAAAAGGTCATTATCCAGCCAGATGAGCTCGCGGGAGAATCTGTGTTGAACAAACTCAACAAAGTCCGCCAGGAGATGGGAAAGAAGCATTCTCCTGGTTTTCTTGTTTCCATGCTAGATGAGATTGCATGGTTATTCAATCTGCGTGGCAGCGATATACCTTATAACCCCGTCTTCTTTGCCTACGCCACGGTCACACCCGATGCTGCTAAGCTTTACATTGATGACTCCAAGTTGGATGACGAGTGCCGCTCGCACCTGACTTCTAATAAGGTCGAGATCAAACCATACGACGCTATATTTGAGGATTCCCAAGCACTCCACGCCGCGGTGGCCGAAAAGAGTAAGACCGAAGACAAGGCACCCAAGGGAAACTTCCTCATCTCTAACAAGGGCTCATGGGCACTTAAGCGGGCTCTTGGGGGTGACTCTTCAGTCGACGAGATCCGAAGTCTCATTGGTGACGCAAAGGCCATCAAGACCGAGGCCGAACTCAAGGGTATGAGAGACTGCCATGTGAGGGACGGCGCATCGCTCATCCAATATTTTGCTTGGCTTGAGGATCAGCTGGTGAACAAGAAGGCTACACTTGATGAAGTTCAGGCCGCGGACAAGCTTGCGGCGCTCCGCAAAGAAAAGAAGGACTTTATTGGCCTATCTTTCCCGACCATTTCCTCTACTGGTGCAAAGTGAGTATACCGGTCACTACTATGGAGGCATTTGTCGCCTATGGAGCCTAGTTTTCCGCCCACTCACTGAAGCTATACTAACAATTTACCTACAGCGCTGCAATCATTCACTATGGCCCCGAACGTGGAAACTGTGCCACGATCGACCCCGAAGCCATCTACCTTTGCGATTCCGGTGCTCAATACCGTGACGGCACCACCGACACCACTCGAACACTGCACTTCGGAACACCAACGGATGCTGAGAGGGAAGCATACACTTTGGTTCTCAAGGGACACATCTCTCTGGACCAAGCCATCTTTCCTAAGGGAACTACTGGTTTTGCCCTTGATAGCTTGGCGAGACAACATCTTTGGGTGAGTAACCGTTAGGAATATGTCAGCTGCGATACCTAATACCGTGATAGAAAAACGGACTGGATTATAGACATGGTACTGGGCACGGAGTTGGATCGTTCCTCAATGTTCACGAAGGCCCTATTGGCATCGGTACTCGTGTCCAATACGCCGAAGTAGCCCTTGCTCCAGGAAATGTACTGTCCAACGAGCCTGGATACTATGAGGATGGAAAGTACGGTATTCGAATCGAGAACATGGTTCTCGTCAAGGAAGTCAAGACCAAGCATTCCTTTGGTGACAAGCCTTTCTTGGGCTTTGAGTATGTCACCATGGTACCTTACTGTCGAAACTTGATCGATACGGCACTACTTACGTCGGAAGAAAAGGACTGGCTCAACACCTATAACGAGAAGGTTCTTGAGAAGACAAGGGGCTATTTCGAGGATGATGATGTGACAACAGCCTGGCTCAAGAGAGAGACAGTGCGCATCGATTAAGCTACAAAATCGTTATCCGTAACGCTATAGACGTACAAAGGTAGCTAGTATAAATGTTGCGAGGAAAGAGACGGTAAACAGTGGCCTGTTCTTGCTCTTATTCCAGATAGAGCTCTTCATCAACAGCTTCTCAATCCCAAGAGTCCGAGGAATATCCAGACCCCAGCGGGAGGCAAGCTAATGATGTGAGACCAAAGATCGAGCAAGTAGATAGGGAGAAGATGACTTACATGAATGGAAAAGGCAACTACTCCCGTGAGAAATGCAAGGGTTCGTGAGAAGAGAGCGACTACAACCCCGATTCCAAATCCTAAGAACAATTGTGAGCTCATTGTTCGGTTAAGATCACCAGGCAGGATAACGTACCAGCAATACTTCCGCTAGAGAGCTGACGGACAGTATCCGGAGAAACATCAAAAGAGCGGTTTCGTCGCGGAGGTCCCGTAGCAAGGGTGGGTGCATCACAGCGGATGACAGGTCGTGTTGCAACGAAAGCTCCGACGCAAGTCGCCGGGGCGATGCCTCGGCTCATGGCTCGAAGAGCTATTCTGGAGTTGAACGTACGATACATTGTGATCGGTATGGCTCGTCCTGGGCTGATTGAGTCAATTGTTGATTTGGAAGTTTAAAGGTAAGGCATTAACTCAAGGTCAGAGAGTAAAGGGAGCTTAGTGTGCGGCTTGCCTATTACGTCAGTGACACTGGTCTCCCCGTCATGAGCTCCCAGCCAATGGCTAATCAGCGTGGGTTAAACAAAGAAATTCCACGTCCCCGGAGAACCGCATATCAAGAGAAAGTCTTCAGCAGTGACATGAAATGGTAAGTTGGCGATTTCTCACCACATATTAAATATCCAGGAACGCTATTTTCGTCAACTGCAGGTGCCAAAATCCGTGCACACCAGAGTGCGACGCAAAATACATAAAAACAATACGACAGCAGGTATATCTCGAAGCGCCCAACGCCATTCCCAGTCCCAAGCCAAATTCTTGTCAATTCCTATTCAGGTTCCTTTCACTCTTTTTTTGTCCATATTGCGTTCCCCTAACCCAATCCACCCCACATACCGCGTATCCGTCTTGCTAGTTGAATATCTTTCTGCATAATTGTAACGCGCTTGGCGTGGATGGCGCAAAGGTTGGTGTCCTCGAAGAGATGAACCATGAATGCTTCGGCAGCTTCTTGGAGAGCCATGATCGCTTGACTTTGCCAGCGCAGGCCCGCGTCAGCGGGACGCATCGATAATGCGATTTCTCGGACCTTGGGGCTTGGTGTTAGTCACTGATTGTGTATAGAGCAAGAGTTGGAAATGGCTAACCAGTCGTGCGAACGGAAGCTTTCGGAGGAGGAGTTTAGTGCCGCTTTGATAATGTCGAATTTCGCGAAGGGCGACAGTACCAGGACGGTAGCGACGCTTTGCGCGAACAGGCACAGGATCACCAGCTGTATGCCTGGTTAGCTTATTTGTTCCTCGGAGTATATGTAGGATTCCACTGTATCTCGTACCTTGAACAGCACTTGGCCGCGACTGACGACCAGCGCCTGAAGCTCTGGATTTCTTGGCGGGAGGCATCGAAGGAGCGTCTAAGGACAAAGAGAAAGGATGGTCCCAAAGCTTTCGAAGCTTATAGCAAATACATCAGCAAGTGAAAAAAGAATGAAGCCAATATTCTTTGCACACAACGCTCGGATTTAAAGCTATGCGATTAGATTTATCGTGAAAGAAGGTTGTTAGGTGCAGGAGACAACCGAGAGTGGTGTAGGATCACAGGGTGGGAAGGACCACCACCGCGACTATGAGAGCGTGCGAGCGCGCGCTTTCCCAGCACCCGCGATTTTCTTTAATTGAAATTGCAGCCACATCGTCACGCGCGACACCGCCACAGGTGCTCCGCACTGCCACTTCTTCCTGTAGATTCCAGATCTGTAGACACGGTACGTCTTTCCCGTCGAACCCCCGGAACAGTGGGGGATACCTAGTAGGTACCGTACAGAGTAACGTGGCTCGTCCTATTCCGTCATCCCCAAGTTCAACGATCAACGGTCATTGAACTTGACACTGACAATTATTTTAACTGACACATTCACTTCTTTTCAAGACAGTGAAGGCCTCTCTTTATCACACTTATCACAGGTTTAACAATCCCGCTTCTGTCAGCATTCAGCCGAACCGTCGTCATATATAAGCCCCTTCCATTCACTTACCTACATATCACTTAAAGGAGGACATTGGCATTAGCAACGCCTGGTATTGAAATCGTCCCGATGGATCAAGTAATGGACGGAGGTCGTTTGCCTCTTGAGACGTGGTTTTGGGAGATGCCAACATGCACTCGCTGGTGGACAACCGCCACGATTCTTACGAGCGCCCTGGTTCAATGCCAAATGGTGACACCTTTCCAATTATTCTATAGTTTCCGGGCCGTGTTCTGGAAATCACAGGTCAGTATTGCTCTCGGACTTATCTTTTTCTGTTCTGCAGGCTTTATGTATGATGATGACAGTTATGCTGACAAGACCCCTCTTAAAGTATTGGCGACTGTTGACGACGTTCTTGTACTTTGGCCCCTTCTCACTCGATCTCCTCTTCCACGTCTATTTCCTTCAGCGATATGCACGACTTCTCGAGGAATCGTCAGGTCGTTCGCCTGCGCATTTCTCATGGCTACTGCTCTATTCAATGACCTGCTTAATCGCTATATCACCACTCGTTTCGATGCCGTTCCTCGGACACCCGCTTTCCTCGACGCTCGTATACATCTGGTCGCGAAGGAACCCCGAAACTAGACTCAGCTTCCTCGGCCTGGTTGTATTTACTGCACCGTATCTGCCCTGGGTTTTGATGGGCTTCAGCCTTGTGTTGCATGGTACCATTCCCAAGGACGAGATTATGGGTGTCGTAATTGGACATATCTGGTACTTCTTTTCGGATGTCTACCCTCCTCTGCACAACGGGTCTCGACCTTTAGACCCTCCTAGCTGGTGGAGGCGCTTGTTCGAGGCTCGTCCTCAAGTTGAAACGGATGATAGTACAAACGAAATTTTGGTCGCTGAAGCCAGAGGAGCAGCGCCTCACGAGCTGTGAAACGTGAAGGGAAATAGGCAATGGCAGTCTACTCTAGAAGTTTGATGCAAGGCCTTGCTAGTTACAGCTCAGTGAAGTTTGCCTCAATTATCTCTATATTGTTTGGCGTTGAACGGTCAATATTATGAAAGCATTACACAGGATACAGGCATTAGGATTGTGGGTGGCGTTGGTTTATTTCAGCGTGGAGATTCGAAGAAACAATAAATCATTTCTAGAACTTGAAGGCAAGGCAAGGCGGTCATTCGATGCGTTTTACCTGCACAACCGTGAGGCTGTCCAGTCTGTCATGATATGACATGGGCTAATGCACTTCCCGTCTGCAGCCGGAATGATCACCAAATCGGGCACCAAGTTTTACAAAGACCCAGGAAACTTTGGTAGCCCTGTATCCGGACCATTGAAGGCTCGACCTTTGAGGGCTTATGAATGTGATGTCAGTGCAATAAAATCAGACCCTGACTACAACTAAGTCGGGTTTTAGTGCAGCCATCGGCGCTGACGTCGCTCGCTAGCTTTGGCCGAACATTCCATTTGACCCCGCCGTCATGGATGGAACCTTTGAGATCCAGTGGTCTGTCATGGTACAAAAGCAGCTTTGGACCCTAGCCTTTTACAAGCTTTAAACATCCATAGCTCTCATCTGCTGACGTCTTGGCTCTCACAACACCATATCGTTCTAATTCCCTTCTTTGCTTATCTTCTCACTGTTCGAATTACACAACTCCACTATACAGCAACCATGCGAGCTTACTTCTACGACGGTCTTCCAGTCCGTATACCCTCATCTTGCTGCCCGACCTATCGACTAACAAAAAGTCACAGGGCGACCAGCGCCTCCCCCACAACTCGGGAAAGCCTGTCAGCGTGGACGATCTTATGAACATTGGCGTTTACTATTACCATCTTCCTGAGCTCGACCAAGTCGACAACCTTGCGAAGGAGCGCGAATACAAGAACCGCGACGAAATCACCGTCTCTCCCCAGGCCATGGGCGACATCTACGAGACAAAGGTCAAGTCTTTCTTCGCTGAGCATCTGCACGAGGACGAGGAGATCCGCTACATTCTCGGTGGACGTGGATACTTTGACGTTCGAAGCAAGGACGACGACTGGGTGCGCGTTTTGCTCGAGAAGAACGACCTGCTTATTCTCCCTCCTGGCATCTACCACCGCTTCACCACTGATGAGAGCAACGTGAGTCTGAAAAGACATTCTTTCATAGATGTTGTGCAAGTCTGATTGACTGATATGCAGTTCGTCCATGCCATGAGACTGTTCAAGGAGGACCCCAAGTGGACGCCACTGAACCGCGGCCCCGATGTCGACAAGAACGAGCACCGACAAGAATACGTGAAGCAGTTCATTGGCGCGTCTACCGAGTAAGAAATCCACGTGGGAAACAAGCCGTCTTTGATTGTAAGGGCTAAGTAGCAGGAGGACAACCACGTTACCGGTCCAGCTCAAGAGTCAGCAACCATAAATAACGCTGCTTAAAGGCTTTGCGCCGCGATGAAGAGCGCAGCGTTGACGTGATGCGGAGCGTCCTTTACGTCATTTTTGTGGTTTCGAACACCTTATCGACGTACGATTTTCGAGCGATTTTCTCAAGTCTGGAATGGAAGAACCATGGCGAATTGAATATCCAACGTCTGAAGACTTAGTAGTGCACAGTTTATTTCGAGATGAGAGTTAGCGGGAGTTGAAGAAGCCATGTTTCATAGCAATTGAATAATTACTGTGCATCCATCTGTCTTGGGTATAAAATTGACTGGTTTGCACTAGGTAACTAAGTAGCTGGTAAATATTATTAATTGGTTCTAATCATGGTCAGCAAAAAATCAGGCTTGTGGCATTGGCTCTCGGTATTTCAACTACTGCAAGCATGTCTAAGTCAGAGCATCCATCCTGCATGGAGTTTGCAGTAAAGCTAATACAACGGTTCTCGTTAGGGCTGCTTCCTACTGGCTTACAATAAGGTACAAATTGGTTCTTCATATGTGTGTATATACTAACTAGATAACAGATTGATGTTTGAAAACGACAGGCTAAACCAGAGGCATGGTTCAACTTCTCTAATTCCTCACACGCCAAGCACCCTATACCATTGGGAGTTATCTTGACAGGAGGCCACAACTGAGAAACGCTGATAGCTCTTCAGATGTCTTGTTCAGCGTGCGCAGGACTTGTATTATTGAGTTTCCGAGTTAGATGCTACCAATTCAACCTTTTTTTTATAGATCCAAGTCAGCCTCATGACGCGCGTTATCCAAGTCAGGTCTTTTTAGCACTGATATGTAACTCAATTACAGGCTTGAACCCCGCCTAAAACCAACGATACCCTTGTGTTTCATTGATCGTCAACAACTGAAGGCCTGTCGTCTCCAGGTTATATAAACCTTGTCTTAACATCACCTGGAGTCAGCAACAGTAACAATAATCAAGACTCACAGCTCAATTGCCGAGATTCAACTGCAAAATGGATGCACGAACAGAAGTCTCGGATGCCACTGAGGCGTCAACACGGCCACGAATCGCGCAGCTCCCTGCTAGCTGTGACCCTCCACAGCCTAACGCTGCTGTGAAGCAATTGGTCTGGGTGGTATGATTTCCTCTCCTCAACACATTCTCTTTGCTTTTTGACATGCTCATGATGTACAGATCTTTGGAGGCACAGGCCAAATGGGCCACACTCTGGTCAATAGCGCACTCGCACATGGAGATTTGGTAACGTCGGTTGGTCGCGTGTTTGAGACAAGCCTCAACGATATGGAGAATATCCATGAGAATTGTCTCGGCGCGTTGTGTGACGTTCGCGCACGCGAGTCCGTTAATCGAGTCATTGAGCGCACTCTTCAGCGATTTGGCCGTATCGACATTGTTGTTAATTGCTCGGGCTACGGTGTTATTGGCGCTTGTGAGGACCAGGATGAGCATGACATACGCAATCAGTTCGAGACCAACTTTATGGGAACACTTCACATCATTCACGCTACGCTGCCTTATTTCCGCAGACAGAATGCTGGTCGGTATCTCATCTTCAGCTCGACTTCAGGCGCCCTGGGTGTTCCTGGTTTGGGCCCTTACTGCGCAACCAAGTATGCGGTCGAAGGCTTGATCGAAGCCATGCTCTACGAGACTGATGCCTTCAATATCAAGGCTACACTGATTGAGCCAGGCCATGTGAGGCCTGAAGAACCTGAGATCCAAGACTCGACACTTCCGACATCCTGGGGTCATTTTCTTGTCAAGCCGCCAAGCGAAACATATAGTAATCCAACGGCGCCCGCATTGCATGCGCGGCGGATCGTTCAGTGGCTCGGCGACAAGTATCGACCTACAAGCGCAATCAAATGCGCCGAACTCGTATGGCAACTCGGGCACTGCTCTTACCCGCCATTACGACTTTTGTTAGGAAGCTATGCGATTGAAAGCATTCGTGATCGTATGCGATCCGTGACGGAAGAGTTGGAGGACTGGAAGCACCTCAACTTCCCAGCTGGGCCAGATGACGACAGAGAAGCCGGTGAAGAAACAGCAATGCCAGATGCCAACGAAGCTGCTTCGTAACACGCAAATGAACACCATGGGTATCGATACGAAAACGGGCGCGCAAATTGCTAGCTCCCTCGTACTGGGTGGAGTAGCCAAAAGCTAATCATCCTTACGAGGCTCAGCTCAGCACGCACACAGATTCTTTACGAGCTCCTCTGGCCAAACTAGGACCCTGGAATAAAGATGCCGGCCGTGTGATCTATCGGATCTGGACCGAAAACAAGGGCTGCATACAAAGCATCAACCCAACGTCACTAAACCTTCCCTGTCAAAATGACTAAGCCTAATAACTTAGTTGCTCCACGTCTCTCCCCTTTGTGCCCCTCGACCCTGTGGCTTGTACCTGGCCAAATAGTCAAAGGGAGAAAAAGATTCCAACGGGGGTAAAAAGCTGGGGATTTGTCCAACGCGTTGCCCTTTTCTTCCATTTTTCACATTCTACGACCTGCGATATTGTTGGAACGCACCTGTTCTTTCGCGAAACCGACTATACGCTCTTGTTTCCGAATTCGACAGCTAGACCCATTGCTCCCCGTCGCACCCCAGCGCTGATCCCCGTTTCAACTTCCACGATCGCCTCGTCGCCCGTCCCGCCGGTACAATGTCCGATAAGAAGAAAGAGGACTACGTCGTCCGTATGGGCGACGACAATTATGACAAGAATGAGAAGCCGAGCTTCCAGGCTCGGTCACCACCTCCTATGGCGTACGGCTCAAGCCAACTCCATAGTCTTGAACAGCTGGAGAAGAGTCCGCCTTTATCGATCGCAGCTTACTGCCTGTCCTCGATCAGTATGACCGTTGTGAACAAATATGTTGTTTCGGGCAGCTTCTGGAACCTCAACTTTTTCTACTTGACTGTTCAGGTATAGTCATTGGGCGCAAACTGTCTATAGGTGCAGACTTTAACTGTATATCCAATAGGCTATCGTATGCATCGGCACGATTACTCTGTGCAAACAGCTAGGCATGATCAAGGTTCTCGCTCCTTTCGATGCTGATCGAGCAAGAAAATGTATGTTACCGCAGCCCCGAATGCCACCATCAGGTCACTAATACGGAAACAGGGTTCCCTATCTCTCTTCTCCTTGTCGGCATGATTTACACCAGCACCAAGTCGCTTCAGTTCCTTTCGGTCCCCGTCTATACGATCTTCAAGAACCTGACAATTATCGTGATCGCTTATGGCGAGGTGCTTTGGTTCGGTGGCAGTGTTACACCTCTGGCTCTGCTTTCGTTCGGCCTCATGGTCCTGAGCTCAATCGTCGCCGCTTGGGCTGATATTCAGAGTGCCATCAATGGCGATTTTGGTACCGGCGACTCCGCTGCCGCTGTGTCTACGCTTAATGCCGGTTACGCTTGGATGGGTATGAACGTGTTCTGCAGTGCAGCCTACGTACTCGGTATGCGCAAGGTTATCAAGAAGATGAACTTCAAGGATTGGGACAGTAAGTTAAGACGTTAGCGGTGTGACGTTCCTGAGCTGATTTTGTGTAGCCATGTACTACAACAACCTCCTCACGATCCCTGTTCTTGTCATCTGTTCTCTCCTGACAGAGGACTGGTCCGCCTACAATTTTTCTCGCAACTTTCCTGACGATACCCGCAACAAGATCATTATCGGTATGATCTACTCTGGTCTCGCTGCTATCTTCATCTCTTATTGCTCCGCGTGGTGCATTCGTGTGACCTCCTCGACAACATACTCTATGGTTGGCGCCTTGAACAAGCTTCCTATCGCAATTAGCGGTCTGATCTTCTTCTCGGCTCCAGTCACTTTCGGCAGTGTCTCTGCCATTTTTATCGGTTTCATCAGCGGCCTTGTTTATGCTTGGTCCCGTGTGCGACAGTCAATGTCGTCTGGAAGTTCTTTGCCTACCGTGGCACCTCCAATGAGTGCCAGCGCAAAGAGTAACCGCGATGCCAACTCTTAGACTTTATGAATCAAAGCGCGCCATGTGTTCTGCAAGGCGTTAACAATGTGGATAGATAGCTTCTGTGAAAGACACGGATCAAAAGGATAGATGGTATCTGATGGAGCCCGGTCCAGGATTTGGGACAGGTAGACTTTTTAATGAACGCAAAAACGCGCGTTAATTGTCAACTCAAGGCGAACGAGTTCAGGACATGCTGAAAGCATCTTTCTCTCAACTTTAGCTGATGAGTTGTATCTTCAAGATGACAGATAAACCACCCACCAACCATGCTCGATGTGTCTGGGGAAATAAATCGACCTGTGCTAAATAAGAAGACAAACACACCCTCTGATAATTGGTTTTCATGGCCAAAGCAAGCAAGATCCTCATGATCACCTTCATGGTCATGGTATGCAGGTATGTCATGTTCCTGTTGAAAGATCGACACGTGCCAATCCGATAGAGGGATTCACGTGGGGCAACATAGCCGAGAGGACGTCACTTTCTTTTTGTCCAAGCTTTTTTGCTTCTTCTCCAAAATGTTGGGGATCTTTTTTTAATGGGAATTAAATGACGTCTCTGACTTCTTTGCTCCTCTGAACAAGCTACACACCTATCTAGCTCCCTGTATGTCTCACGCCATGATAGCGGGTGATGAACCACTACAGGCCACGCACAACCCTCAATTCATATTTAAATTCCTGTTCCTCTCTTTTTCTCCTTGAATCACACGTTGTTGAGCATTGGTTACTTACTCCTTTCTTGTATGGGTATAGTGCTTGAGCGCCAGCAAGATGCTGTACTTTCTACATAAGCGTGAGTCCTCAAGCTCCATCGTTCGTGTAACAATCCGCTTTTTGCTAACGTACATACTTTTGTAGCTTTTGTGGCCCTTGCTAGCACCGTTGGTGCTGCTCCAGATGATCGTGAGTCCTCTGTCAAAGCTCCTCAAGATCAGAGCTTTAGCTAACACCACGCCTAGTCAAGCTTGTTACCTCATTCTTAATATCCTTCCCCCTTGCGGCCCTTCTTAAAAGAATCCCTGATTCGAAGCCACAACTCAAGAACCTCTTTAGCATTGGGTACGCCAAACAGCTTCAAAAGAAATCCAATCTTCAGGCCTGCTAACATGTTGAATCAAGTGTATCCCTCTTCTACCTCGTCGGATTGTTTGACCTTTGGGATGGTGCTCGAACTCTCCTTATTAGTGCAGGCGGCACGTACTGCATCGCCAAATACCTCCGAACGAGCCCATATATGCCATGGATAGGTTTCGCTTTCGTCATGGGGCACATGTCCATCAGCCACATAGCCCGTCAATCAGTCAACGACCCGTCGAGTGCCGACGTTACAGGTGCCCAGATGGTGCTTCTCATGAAGCTGAGCGCCTTTTGTTGGAACGTCGCCGATGGCCAGCTCCCCGAGGAGCATCTGTCTGATCTCCAGAAGAGGAACATGCTTAAAGAGCTGCCTCCCGTGTTAGACTATGCTGGCTGGGTGTTGTTTTTCCCTGCGCTCTTCGCTGGCCCTTCTTTCGATTTCGTCGATTATCGCAAATGGCTTGACACAACCCTCTTCGATGCACCAAATGTAGACCCCTCGAAGAAGGCTCCCGTTAGGAAGAAGCGAAAGATTCCTCGAAGTGGTGGTCCTGCAGCTTGGAAAGCTGCAAGTGGTCTCTTCCTCATCGCCATGTTCATGGGTCTTGGCGGTTCGTACTATCCTACATTGCTCACCGTCGATACTTTCATGAACTACGGTTTCCTCCGCCGTATCTGGATCATGCACATGGTTAGTTTCACAGCACGGCTCAAGTACTACGGCGTCTGGTACCTTACCGAGGGCGCTTGTATCCTCACAGGAATGGGCTACAACGGCGTAGATCCTGTCACGGGCAAGGTCTTCTGGAACCGTTTGCAGAACATTGACCCGTGGGCTGTAGAGACGGCGCAAAACCCGCGTGGGTACCTTGGAGGATGGAACATCAACACTAGCAACTGGCTGAGGAATTACGTCTATTTGCGGGTTACGCCTCGAGGCAAGAAGCCTGGCTTCCGCGCCAGTCTGATGACTTTTGGCACCAGTGCTCTGTGGCATGGATTCTACCCTGGATACTACCTCAGCTTTGTTCTTGCAAGCTTGATTCAGGACTCCGCGAAGCGTAAGTTGCATCGAATTTCTATACTGTAACTATGCTAACAGTTTTCAGACTTTCGCCGTCATGTCAGACCCTTCTTCCTTGATCCTATTTCTGGCAACCCCTCACCCAAGAAGAAATACTACGACATCGCATCCTACCTTGTCACACAGCTCACCTTTACTTTCGCGACAACTCCATTCCTCATCCTTACATTCCAAGGTTCTCTACTTGCTTGGTCCCGTGTTTACTTTTATGCAGTCATTTGGACTGTTGCCTCCCTTGTCTTCTTCTATGCCCCTCCGAGTAAAGCCTTTCTCAAAACACAACTTGAGAAACGTCAAGGCCGTGCTAATGCCAAGCTCGCGCACTCCATCTCAACGGATAGTTTGAATGGCAAGGATCCTATACTGGGTATCTCTAAGGACCCTGAGAGTGATGTCCATGAGGCTGTAGTGGAACTTAGGGCAGAGATGGAGATGAGGCGGAGAATGGGTATGCCCATATCGAAATAGCTTAATTGCTATCTTGACATGATTAAGAAACCCGAGTAGTAAGTGTTGGTTCTAGGTGTTGGGAGGCAGGGTTTGTAAGTTGGTAGCTGAGACACTGGCCAATTTATGGGAAACACACAGTTAACCAAGAAGACGATGCTCTTGATTTATTAGATTTAACTATATAACTTATTGTGTGCTTCTTTGGATAGTCTGTTTCTCCGTCTTCGTTTAATTACAGTATCTGGTATCGTAAAATGAATGTCTATGCTGATTATCTTTCGTTTGGTCTCAAAATCGCTGTCAAATCCAACCACCTAGTTGTACATGTGCATGTGCATGCAAAGGTCCATTAAAACAGACAGAAAAGAAAACGTCTCCCGTCGTATCGCTGTTAAGCAGATGTGAGAATAACACCAGGAGAACAGCAAAGCGAGAGTTGAAGAGAAATCTTGAAGTTCAAGAAATCATGCTTCGTCAAAATATCGAGACAGAAAAGAAAAGTGTAAACATCGTGTCTCGTAAAATGGTATGCTCAGAAAGGAATCGTTGGTCGTTGAAATTTTAGATAAAATTGCATGAATATCGTGAGTCTTGAAAAGGTATGTTCAAATGATTCAAGCAAAAACAGAAACAAATCGTAATTCGTCGTCAATTGTTGAGATGCCGTGAAGTTCCATGGGAGGTTTTGGAACCAGGACTGTCCTCATAATCAGGTCATCAAAACGGGATATCTTTGTAAAAATGGTATCAATGCCCCCAGCGTTGTTTAACGCCTACCACGCTGAGCGCGATGACGGCACCAAGGATGAGCAAGCCGATGATGGACATGCCTCGGTTAACCTTCCTCCACCAGATTGCGCTCGTAAAAACGGCATCCTCTTTGCCGTCCACCTGGAATCCGTCTGACTTAGACGTACTGTTGTTGGCCTCAACATCTTCGGTCTGAGTGGCTGCCTTGATGGGGATGAATGCGGCAAACATCCAAGCTAAAATATGTTAGAGCTCGATTTCTGTATAGTGGTGTCTTGAACCTACCCAATGGGAAAATAAATCCCACCACAAACATTGTGACTTGGGCATTGCGTCGCCCAGTCAACTCGCTCCTCGCCTCCCATTCTGATGCTGGAGGCTGCCAGATGCTATGCTGAAAAGGCCGTCGATCCCGGGCCAAATGAGGCGACCAGATGCTGGAGGTTTGTTTCTTGATATTACGCACAACAGCTAGTACGGGGTGGGCTGGCGCTGCGCCAACGTCCATTGAGCCAGCATTTGAATGTTGTCGAGGAAATGCGTCTCGAGGTCGGCGTCGGGGAATACGAATGTTGGTGGCATTGGCATCCTGGCTAGGAGATCGGCTGAGTTGAGGCTCGTGAAGCTCGCTTTCGTAGAAGTCCGAGTCATACATGGACTCCATTGAAGGTTGAGCAGCCAGCCACTTACGCTCGCCACTGCCATAGTAAACCTTGGCCCAAGCAGGAACTGCGGCGTTAAAGCTGGCAGTTGATCGTAGGCTACGATCCGAGGCATAGCTTGACAAGAACCTTCCCATTCTGGTTCGCGAAGGACGATGATGAAGCACTTCCAAGTCGGCAAGACCGTCTCCATCTTCATCATGATCACGAACCAAACGTATCGTGCCAGTCGCGGGATCGCGGGCTGAGTTTCTGGCATAAGTTGCGGAAGGAGGTTCCAGAGAGTTGTTTCTTGAATGACAAGGAGTGCTGCCTCTTGACTGAGAAGGGCTCTCGACGTGCTCTTCAAGACCAAAGAGCGAGGAAGTCATGCTCAAGACATGTTTACTGTGATCACTGCCACGTCGACGGGGAACGGAAGAGAGTGACAGAGCGCGAGATGCAGGCTCGCTGCCACCCTCGCTTTCTGACATGACTGTTGATAATTGGCCGCTCCATTGATGAGGTCGCGATTGAGGTCGGTTTAGGTCTTGCCACGAAGGACCAGCGTGCTGGAGTATTGTTGGCGGCCCAACAAAGAGTGCACGAGTAGCCTCTTGAGTGAATATGGTTGACAAGGAAGTTATCGATGCAGAGCGAGATCGAATCGTTTCACGGGATCGGGTCCTGGCGAGGGCAAAGGTATCCGAAGATCTCCTTTTGCGTGGCTGTAAAGGGGCGACAACCAAGCTCTCTTGAGAGAACTCGGGCTGTACACGATGCCTGACGGCCACGATAGAGGAAGAAGCTGAGTGACTGCCGCGGCTACCGTGAGTAACAAAGTTGACGTTACTGTCTTCGGTTGGTGGCCGAGTGCTGGCGTACAATGAGGCTTCTGCAGAAGAGGGATCACCGATCAACTCAATATTGGAATGAATCGACGACGGTGGCAGGCTACGCAAGTCGGCAACGTTAACTGGGGAGCTCTCTCTGTTGTAAGTTTTGAAATTGGTTCTGTTCGACACAGTTGTTCTTGTCTGATCAGACGACGAAGAGTGGAAAGATGTCTTCTCATTAAGCCACTTAGAAGAAGGGCCTGCCTCGGAAAAAGGAATATCAGCCTCAGGCAGCGGAGGGAGGGACAACTCTGCTGTAACATCTTGGGTCTGCGGTTGTTTTTGCTTCACGTCGGGAGTTTTGGGAACTTTACGCAGGCCCCCAAACAGGCGGTAGTTCCACGGTGACGAATTGTCGGGGGTTGATGGGTCTTGAATCCGAGACGAAATAACTGGAGAACTGGGCTCCCGTTCTGTAAGCGGAGTCAAAGGTGAAGTTGGTCGACTTTGACGATCATCGCCTATCGTACCCATAGATTCTCGACCGTAGGAGGTGTTGCCAGTAGTGAAAGATGGGGGAATGGACCAGAGAGACTCGACTCTTGAAGACATTGAAACATTATGATATTGTACAGAGAAGGTTTTGTCGGGGTTGACTTTGATGACCTTTTTGCGAGATGGGGGTCTTGGTGAGGCTGAAGGTCCACGAGAAGGTGGGCGTGAAGCAATAGAGATATTGTCATCGTTATCATAATGGGGCGCCCATGAAGATTGACTGGGTTCATAATCGGATGATGAATATCGAATTGGACCTTTGAATGATGAGGGAGGTAACGCAGTCGTTTTCGCTCGTGCCCTTTGCAGGGATGGTGATGGTGTTTCAAACTGTGGGCTGGAGGAATGGGATGTCTGACTCCGTTCAAGTTCCGTATCGGTCTCGGTATTCGTGTCAGCCTGGGTGATGGTCTTGGACGATGTGGCAGTGGCATCTGATACAACCCGTGGCGGACTGTAAGGGACAAGGCGAATCCCAACACGATTGTTCTGAGAGTTGTTCTGTGAATTGCTTCGCTGATGCAATGCCCGACGAGGCGGAGAGCCAGACGGTGAGACCGACATGCTCTACGCACGAGGCGACAGTGACAACGGCTCTGCTTTCCAGGACATGAGAAACCTATGAATAACTTCCAAAATTCTTGCCCTTGAAATTGGCAAGACAATTGACTTTCGAAATCGTGAATATCGTTATTATAGTGTCTGTATACTTTGAACTCGGTTGGCGCCGGAGGTGGGTCAAGGAAGTCGGATATTCAGACAAAACGATTAAAGAATTAAAGGCCACAGCAGCTTAATGGCATCAATGAAGCATCAATCGTTCCAAAAAAAGACCGGATCAAGCAAAGATCATACAACTTAATGCGAAACAAGCTGGGGTATCTGTCGATTGAGCGTCGCGAGGTGGATCGTTTGCGTTTCGGCTGGCTGTGAGAGAAGGAAAAAAAAGACTCGATCGAGAGGATAGAGCAATTGAATCGATTACCAAAAATGGAAGACAGATTCAGAGAAACAAAAAACGAAGAAGCAACAATTAGGTTAATTAATTAGGTCGGTAGCGGTTCCAAAGAGTGTGTTGAATAATATCAAGGTACTGAATGAGTGACTGGCCAGCGGCCGATTAGAGCGAGTGTATGTAGGTTGGTTGGGGAGGGACGAAACGTGAAAGAGAAAGACAAAAGTTAGGATCATGGGGAAGGAGGCGACGGGCGGGTAGGTAAGGTAACTAAAAAGAGCAACAGCGGTCCTCCCCCATGCGACCAAGGGCGGCGGCGGCAGGGCAGGCCCAGCGACCTGCACCTACTCTAGGTAGGTAAGCAAGCTAAAGCTATGGAAGACGGACAATATTATGTGGATATCACGAAACCAGCTTCTTGCTTGCATACAAGGTCACTGCTTTGCGGTAATATTCACTAGGAATCCTAGGCCCGGACCAGACGAAAAGACGTGGGTATGGAACGATCCGAGCTCACCGAGTTAGACAGTCTTCCTAGCCTCCCCCTTACAGAATCTTTCCCGTCGGCAGGCTTGGACGAGACAATATTAGGGACAGGATAAGACACGACACGACACGACACGATACTGGATTCAACTGGAACTGCTGGACTGGTTCAATTGGACCAGTGACGTGGATTGCGCAAACAGACGTGAACCAGTGGTTGGAAGCGCCATTGTAACAAGTCTGCAGCTAGCGAGCCTGGGATATTACCTTGCTGCAACAGGGGCTTCCCCTGCAGGCCTCGGCGCGCAAGATGGGACCGTTGGAGAGACAGGGGTGCTGGCTTGGTCGAAGAGAACGAGACGAGCTAGGTGGGTGACCTGAGGGAGATAAGGGGAGCTCTGACGGGCAGGATAAGACACGGCGATTCTGATGAACCAACATTGGTTGCAATCAAGGTTTTGGGAGTTTCTCAGCGCTCAATCGATTGCAGCCAAAGAAAGCGAATCAATATGTCGGGTTCAGGAGAAGAAATCTTAAGATCTCCTTCTACAACTCGCGGCGAGCTCTGATTTGTCCCTCAGCACACCACCAAGTTTTAAGAACTAAGCTTGGGGTTGCGTTATTGCGGATCAGATCTGTCTGAACCGGCTGAGCTACCGGCGCTAGGGGGTCAAGGTCGTCTGCCAGTGTGGCTGTGTACTGTCCAATGGCCCTGTCTATGTTGTCGTGGTATGCCAATTCCTTCCATTTTGTCTACGATAGAGATGAGAGCTTGAATGGGTACATTGAGCGAAAGACAAGGTCTAGGGAAATTACTGGGACCACATGTGCCAAGTGGCAGATCATCAATGGGTGCTTATTCATGTCTGTTATCAAGGACATGCCTAAAGCTATCCAGGAAGCTGCAGGACAGACATGCACAGGTTTCACTGTTTCAGCAATCATATATACGGTGACAGTGGTATTCTGGAATGGTTGATCGTTCGATCTATAGAAAACGGCAGTTGTCCACGTAAACGTCCAGCTGGCCTCCATGGTCGCCTATCTGGCCGTCTATGATGCTTTCTCTTCCGGGCGCTTGTTTTACTTATAGTACTTGAATTGCTGTGAGTTGGCAAAGTACGTCTTGGGCTTACCGAAACTGGCGTTTATACATGCACACAAGAGCCGGATTCTGGTGACAGCGCCTGATTGTCCATTTGTTATGACAGCGCTTCTTGAAACCAAGACTTGCAGAAAGGTCTTAACCTGCAAATTCTCTCCACTTGGCTGCCTTGAGAACTCCCAGAGGCGTTTACTAACTCTGGCTCAGGGGTCCTGGCAGCCATTCCTCAACGGCACATAGAAACGGAACGAGACAAAAGACTCTTTCAGTTTTGGAAGGCGTTGATGTTGCTTTGCCGCGCGCAATATAACGACTCTTACACAACGTGTTGGGCTTGCCTTGCCTTGGTCTGAAGCGCGCTGTTCTTGTCGCTAGCGTATATCTTATAACAAGTCTTGGATAAGAGACGAGTGGTTGTTACTGGTTCGTGAGGCTTGAAAGGACATATTGACCTTATTACTTCGTCATTTACACTTTGCTATAGCTAATGAGGCACATCTTCATCCTTACTACGCACTTGATATGCACACTTGAATTCATCTTTAACAGATTCTCTGTGCTCTCATTGCTCTTCTCCTTTTTTTTACAGCTGTTATGCCATCTAACAATTCACATTGCAGTAGTCAAAACCGGTACGGGTAGATCGCCCGTCCGTTCCTAGGGTCCAACCCAACCCAACCCGTCCAACACCACCTCTTCCTCTTCCCCAGCACCAATAACGTCCCGCTGGATCTAACTAATGCAGGTACCATTATTTACTTAGGGTCACCTCACTTCTTGATTCATGACCTTACCCTAGCGAAAAGGACACTGCGGCTGAACAAGCCCGACATGTCTTTGTCAGTACCAGCAATAGGTAGTCTAGTGGTATTGGAGGATTCACAGTCTGCCAATTCAAGAATTGGATGTCCTCTAGTCATGCATGAGTGTCGATGAGCATTTTATTCCTTTTTCACAAAAACTATCCCCTTCACTGATTAGACTAATGTCACTGCTGCACTCGTGTTTGTGTCATGTTTTATACCCATCCCCACATCATTTCGCTTCTCTCAATAACTCTTGTGCCTTGCAGCTCACCGCATATAATAGTGTATGCAACTCCATGAAGCGATATGCAAAGTAAAATGAAGACGGGCGAAACCATACCATCCCTCGTTAGCTTCCCTAGAGGCCTGCACAATTTTTCTTCGCTGGTCTCTACATTTCATTAGTTAGCACTATGTACGCAGTACGCCAGCCAGAGTCAAAGTCGGCTTTTCTTTGACTGGATTTTGGATAACTCAGCAAAATCCGACGAGACACAAACAGTCAACAATGGTTTTTTAGGACAATAGGAATAGTCTATTTTGTGGCTGACGGTGGCCTCTGCTTTTTTCTTCTTCAGAATTGATTCATGTTAGACTACCCCGTAGGTTGGCTTGAATGCGTCTTCCATTTTCTTTGATAAGAGACTCGTGATGCTGACTTGATTTTGCCCCATTGAACATTCCCGCAATTGTCATTTTCACCCCTCAACCTCTCTACTTAACTCCTTCCGACTCCCCATCTCCAGCACCCGTCTACAGCACTTTCAAAACTCGGAAACGTTACAATGTTTAACCCTGGTTCAACGGGGTTTACACCTCCTCAAGCCGTAGCCTTGCTGGTAAGCCCAACCATCTCTCATGAGACTCGATGTACTGACTCATTCTCAAGGTCGTCTACTGCCTCATCTATGTAATCCCTCTCTACTTTTCAGCAGCGACTAGGCCTTCGCCTACACGGTCTAGAGATGCTCCCGAGGCTATTCGCGCACGCATCTTTGCCGTGTCGCTCTCGACGGCTCTTTGCTCTCTCATCACACTGTATCTGCTCTCATCCCATGGCGCTATAGCAGTTCGCGAGCCATTGCATTTTATGGGCTACTGGCCTCCCGGGCTCATCGATGCTGCTCGTGCTCTTTGGCTTACAGCTTTGCTGTTCGCAGGGCCCCTGTATGAGTCTCTCGTCATCGACGGGACTGCTCATCAATGGCTTCGCCTCGAACCTCTGAGAGATCTCTGGACAGACTGGCCCACCTGGAGAAACATGGTAGCGGTACGTGCACTTTGAAACAATTTGATCTCGCTATAGAGGTTCCTTTCATATTTTCCCCTGTCAATTTTCTCGTCTATTGATCCCCACAGAGCCTCCTTCTCACACCGCTTGTCAAATCCATGTTAATACTAACGATTTCATCAGGGACCCATCACCGAAGAATGTCTTTTCCGTTCTGCTGGTGTTCCTTTGCTTCTGCGTTCTGGAGCTAGTCTTACTGGCACTATTTTCATGTCGCCGCTCATCTTTGGTCTGGCTCACCTTCATCACTTCTACGAGTTCCGCATCACGCACCCTCGAACCCCTCTGCCTGTCGCTATTGCACGGTCTCTTCTCCAGCTCTCGTATACTTCGCTATTTGGAGCATACGCCACCTTCTTGTTCCTACGAACTGGTAGCTTGCTGGCTGTCGTGCTCGTGCACACTTTCTGCAATTGCATGGGTCTTCCACGCCTTTGGGGCCAGCTTGACCCGTACTGGCTACCAGAGGGTGATCTTGCGGCCGCCCCGTCTAGGAAGATCTGGACTGGGATTTATTACGTACTCCTTGTAGGCGGTTTGATTGCTTGGTGGCAGAACTTGTACTCGTTGACCGAGACACCCGTGGCTTTGGCCCAATTCTAAAATTGTTTGTTTACTTGGTTAATTCATGTACTATATCGCGCGTGGAGAATTTATGATATGTCGCATGAAAAAATGAAATATGGTCTCTCACAGACCACGCTTTGGTCCCGTTCTACAAATTGACTAAATTGTCTCGGACATCATGAAAAATTATCTCGTCATTCGCTGGCTGAGATACAGAGCAGCAACAGAGGCACTTTCTTACTAACTTAGCAGCCTGTCCGCTTTTTCTGAATCAAATGGCCTATCTGATAGGTGAGCTGATCTTGCAGTATTTTTGTATTGTGTGAAAGTAAGACTTTAAACATCACTTAGAACCACCAGATGAATACTGTAGTAGTGATATGAAGCAAGAGTAAAGACCATCACGGCGTAAAAAACAATAACTTCAACCGACCACAACTCACGTTACAGACGCCGTACCACTTCAAAAATTGTAACAATCGATTCCTCTCAACGAAGAGATCATAGAGAGCATTGTAAATAAAGACAAAAAGAATCTCCGGTGCGGGGAATCGAACCCCGCTCGCCGCGGATTTCTCATGATGAAAACGCGGTATGCTAACCGATACACCACACCGGATATGATTTGATGGAGAGAATTGGAGATACTGCTGTTCATGACTGATTACAAGAATTTTTTATTAGCGGCAGATCGAAAGTGGATCCACGATCTACAGCCAAGATTGATCCTTGAGAAGAAATATGCAAATAGTCGAGTCTGGTACTATGAATGTGTGTTCCAAACAGCATGAATTGGCTTTCCGGTTTCGTCTCTTGAGTCCCTAATGGCCAAGATTTCTGATGCCCTGAGGATTGGCTTATATCCATGGGACGGACGTACAAACAGTTACTTCAGCTAGTTTTTAACAGAAAAGGTTGCGTCGAAGCTTCAGGGTATAGAAGTAAGTAACCCAACAAGAGCCTAATCTAGGTAGCATGAGACTGTCACAGAAGATTCAAGTTTAATCATTTGGGTTACATCTGATTAGCCCCCATGCTCTATTTATCATGTAGGTGCCTTGTCTTATGTCGCTCTATACCCGAGTCGTGCTCCATCTCCAACTAAAATGTAAAAAGTAAGTAGCAATGTATGACTGTGTTGGATCAAATTAAACAATTCGTTTCGCAGAATATCAATTGAAAGAAAAATCCCGAAATAAGACGAGATACAGGTCATATATGATCAGCAGATGCCAAGTAACTATTGTAAATACCTACATACCTAAGTAGTATTCGGTGATCACCACAGCGCGTGGGGTGTCATTGCCATATTCATATTCAACCAGGCGGGGTTCTGGGGTCGTTATCGGGTCTTATCGCTTTCAACAAACCTTAGCACGACTTCATCATCGGATATCTAGGCCAGTCGTGGGCGACTTTGTGCGATTGAGGGTCTGGGCAGCGCCCAATTTCGTAAACAATAACACTAAAGTCAAGTCAAGCGAAGCGAGGAGATGAGTATCTCGGCGAGGTTGGCTTGCCGGGGGGCGACGAGGTGTGCTGCCAACATAAGCATAAGGCCTGCTGTGAGGTTTGCGCCGGGGCACACGACACCAGCAAAATTACAAAGTCTCTTCTTTACCAAAGCGCAATCATGGCAAGAGAACAAAAATCACCAAAAGAATCAGGACGAGAAACCTATCGGGTGAGTATGCGACGGGGAACTCCAATTGCCTGCGACTGACTGACCCGGCTTGTTCAGAACGCAACCCCCAACATCACCAGATGTTACGCCCTCGCGACCCGCCGAAGTGCTGCACGAAGACATATACACGGTGCCCAACATATTGACCTTTACGCGTCTCGCCGCCGCCCCCGTCATTGGATATCTTGTTCTGCACGACCAGCATGCGTGGGCGGTTGGCCTCTTTGCATACGCAGGCATCACCGACTTGCTTGATGGATGGATCGCGCGACGCTGGGACAGCAAGACGGTTGTGGGCACAGTGATTGATCCCATGGCAGACAAGATGCTCATGACAATTTTGACCATCTGTCTTGCTGCCAAGGGTGCTTTGCCCAGTGCGTTTTGCTCCTCCATTCTAACCCATCGTGGAGAGCTCAGCTAACATTTTTCTCTCTCGAAAAAAAGTCTGGTGCGCTGGCATTATTCTCGGCCGCGATGTCGGTCTTGCGATCTCTGCTATCTACTACCGATGGATCTCCCTACCGCCGCCAAAGACATTTGCTCGATACTGGGACTTTTCACTGCCCTCAGCCGAAGTGCGTCCCACGACCATCAGCAAGTACAACACTTTTCTGCAGCTTGCTCTTGTTGGGGTCACCACAGCTGCACCTATTCTGACTGCAGACTTGACCACTGCCTTGACAGTCATGCAGTAAGTTCAATTAATAAAGCCCTTTGGACACCACCACTGCTAATAATGTTGACCAGATATGTTGTCTCTGCTACCACCATCTGGAGCGGAGCAAGCTACATCTACACAAAGGACGCCGTTAAAATTCTCAA
This sequence comes from Fusarium palustre, assembly GCA_014899045.1. Taxonomy (NCBI): domain Eukaryota; kingdom Fungi; phylum Ascomycota; class Sordariomycetes; order Hypocreales; family Nectriaceae; genus Fusarium; species Fusarium palustre. The sequence continues at coordinate 191,059 of JAAVUH010000085.1, forward strand.
TAAGCAAACGCCAAAGAAGCCATAGAGTTATGGTTCTTTTTAATTTAGTAAAGTGGCAGACGATGAAGAAGCACGAGTGCAACGGGTACTTTTGTTAGCCAACTTTGACTCAGACTCGAGCGCGGAGCTAGCAAGGTCAAATAAAACACCAAGAAAGAAAGGAGCAAACAAGACAAAACATCACTAGCGACGGCCCGCAACCTTGAGCTTGAATATGTTATGTATACCCCTTTGCTCAAAACGAGCCCAAGACAAATTCTAACTCGCATACTCCCGGAATCTCCGTTTGGAACTTTGTCGAGCAGACGTGATTATGACACTTACATGTGCTATATAC
>JAAVUH010000086.1:0-84292 GCA_014899045.1 Fusarium palustre
TTTTTTTTTTTTTTTTTGTTTCGTTTCGGGACTTGAAACGCCTGTTGATCAGATTCAAGAGTTGCGTGGCTCCGCTTTGACAACACTCTAGGCTAGACAACCAATAAGACTTTTTGCCGATTGACGTCATCTCCCTTTTGTTCCTTTCGATATTACATGCAACCGACTGTTTTCTCTCACGGTGATGCCTTCAGGTATATTTATTCTAGAAAGTTGATCGCAAAAATGCCACTCGGACGCCCCAGCCAGAACCGACACCATCCTCCATGGACAGGGCCCCTTCACCGGCCATTCATGTATCTCAACAGAGCCGGCAAAGCCGGGTCTTATCCTTTACGTGGTATCTGGTTCTTTCTATGCAACCGCGAGTTTTGGCCGCTTTTTATGAGCAGGATCCTACCTTTATCTTTGATATCATTCCTTGTGTACTTTGTTCTCTTCACATTTACCTTCTTACCCCAGTATGCGTTCTTAGCGATCTTCCATGGCTGGGGCGCGTGGGTCAATGCTGTGGTACTGGTGCTGGGGGAAGGCTTGGTCATCATTCAAGGTCTATTTGAGGGTTTCTTTGTTGATGAATGTCGGGTGGATGTGTTTGATGTAAGCTCTTCAACTCTGGTCTCTACTCGCCGTTCGAGTGAGTCACTGACGTCAAGCAGGCCGCTCTCATTAAGCTGGGCCATAAGGATCTTGTTGCACCGCAGCGGATTCTCTTCTTGGATGCACCGAATCCCGTTCGGATGCTTGGAAAGCCTACAACTGACGCTGTCTACACGCCCTGGAGCATAATTCAAATTGTTGAGCTTATTGTCTTCCTGCCACTCAATTTTGTCCCTGTCGTTGGCACGCCCGCCTTCATCATCATCACGGGCACCCGACTTGGAAAGCTCGCCCATTACCGATGGTTTCAACTCAAGGGTTATTCAAAGGCTGAGCAGAAGAAGTCTTTGAGGGACCGTGCCTGGGAGTATGTCTGGTTCGGCACAGTTGCTATGATCCTGGAGCTCGTTCCTGTCTTGTCGCTATTCTTTCTTCTGACCACTACGGCAGGAGCTGCTCAGTGGACGGCAGAAGTCGAAGACGAGAACAGAGTCTCTGATGAGAATGTGCAGAATGGCCAGAATGGGTATCATGACCACGATGGGCAAAACGAGCAGGAGCAGCACGATGATCATCACCCTGATGCGCCTCCTCCCCCTTACACAGACGACTTGGTATGAGTGTACCACTAAATGATAATTGGTTATTATGGATGAGCGAGTCGCCTAAGCGCACGACTTATTCTTAGGGTTTGCGATCTAATTGATGCATCATGTGTACAAATACCCCTTTGTCTTTCTATTCAGTAGCTTACTACTACCTAGTACCCATAGGTAGGTTCTGACGTTTCTACGTAATGGTTAGTAGTTGAAACTTGTCCGTATGCTCCTTTCTTGCACTTATCAGCAGTCAACTTCCTTGAGATCGAATTCATGTTTGTATGCTGGAAGGTGTATCGAGTGGGCAGTGACTGTTGGGCTGGTGCCTGAACAACTTGCCCTTTTCTTTCGCTTTCGTTGATATGGTGTAAATTATTGGAAGCAGGAGAGAAACATGGTGATGAGGAGAGTGCAGCCCTGAAATTGGGCCTGGGTCATTGCAATTCATTTACGTCTCTCCGTGCTGCTGCACATTGGAGTGCCTTGTACTCATGGTTCACGCTCACCAGGCTGCATTTTGAAACAGACAATTTACAAAAATAAACCATATAATAATAACGTCCGAGGTAGTACTAACAGAGTTACAAAATGAATTATTACACAATACGCAACAGGTTGTGCTCCCCCTGAATCTACCTTAACCTCTCTTGGATACTCTGATTCAGAGTGCGCTGGTAATCGCTTGCACTCCCATCTCGTCTGCATGGCCACTGCACGCTCTTTCCCTCTCTCCTTCTACTGCAGTGCCTTCCTCCCGTTGCGCTTTCGATCGCGTGCTCAACGCGTCATCCCCAACGAATTAACTCACCAGCTCTTCAAGACGGAAGGAGCTCCTGCCTTCCCCCCTCTTCAGGTAACCCACGGACCATCACTTTCTCCTCCGTTACCCCCCTTCCAAGTTTCTTCTCCCACTCTTCATCCATCTTCATCCTCTTCTCTCTTCATCCTCAAGTCTCATCACGAGAAGAACCCTCTTCTCATTCCCTTCGTTTACTTTCGCTCATCTTCAAGCCCCCCTTCGCTCTCTTCTGGCACATCATCTTACACTTGCCCGCTTACAGCAGCTAATTTCTCTGCATCCACACACTCTGATCGTCCAGATCTCCTTTCAAGTCGAAGTCGCTCGTACAGGATGCGTATCTCCGCATCTCTTGGGGTCCTTATGGCCAGTGGCCTTTTGGGTCACTCTGCCTCCCAGGCAACTGACTACGGGTAAGTCAAATATCGTCGTTGTTCAAGATCTCGGGCTAACCTTCGATGACAGTAACATCAACGGTAACCCCATCAGCAACCATCCTGAAGGATCTGGCAATGTCATCCCTGGCAACAACGGGGGAGTGCCCAACACCTTGCCTTACCCAAGCAACGCTGCGGGCTCCATCCCAGGCTCACTTCCCAGTGGTGTTGGCCCTGTTGGCCCCGTATCTCCTGGCGATGGCTCCAACGGTCTTCCTCCCACTTCACCTGTTGGTGGCCCCGAGAATCTTCCTGGTCCTGTCTCTCCAGGTGGTGGTTTCAACGACCCCTACCCTAATGGACCTAACGGTATTCCCGGAAACTTTCCTGGTTCCGACTCCTCAGGTGATGCCAACGGCCTCCCCCCGAATGGACCTACTGGCGGCCCTGGAGATCTTCCTGAGCCTGTTCCGGGTGGTCCTCTAACCAACGGCCAAGGTAATGCTCCCGGTAACATCCCAGGTGTTGGATCTGTGATCATTTCTGGCAGCTTTCCTACCAACATTCCCCAGAACGTGCCTGGTTCCCCTGATTCTCCCCCTTCTGGTGCATCTGATATCCCTACCTGCCCCCTCCACTCTACTAAGACTGTGGTGGTCACTATCTACCCTACGGATAGTCAGAGTGAGTCTGGCTTTCATTGGCCCGATGATTCAGATTCCGATGAATCTTATACCCCAACGCCTATGCCCACCAATCCTCCTGGAATCACTTCCTTGCCCTCAAACTCTGGTGTTCCAATTTTCACTACCTTGACACTTGATATTTGGGGCCCTGGCGGTAGCCCTTCCAATTCTGGCTCTGGCAGCACTGGAGATACAGGCAGTAGCAATGGAAACCAGTCTAATGATGGCACCAGCCCCAGTGACGGCAGCAGTCCTGGCAGTGGTCCCAGCAACAACGATGGAACCAATTCGCACGATGGCAACGGCTCTGGCTCAAACGGTGAGAGCGATTCTGACAACAACCCTGAATCCCCTTTCTTCCCTCCGACCCCTAGCCAGAACGGTGCTCCTCAGTACTCTGACAGCGCTCCCGACGGCCTGTCCGCTGGAAATCCGGGAACCTCAGGAATTAACACACTGGCACCCACCCCTCTTCAGACACCTGGCTTTCCCAACGGTGGTATTCCTGGCCACCAGCCCCAGTTTCCCTCCGCAGGTCCTGCCCAAGAAGCCAGCGACAGCCTTCCAGTCACCACCCAAGCCGGCTCTGAGGGTCAGGGCGAGACTTCTCCTTGGTTCACTAACATCCCTGGTGGAGATGGTGCTAGTCAGCCATCGCCGCCATATATCACTATCACTGGCCAAGACGGACTTCCTACTGTCATCAGTAACGGTGGAAATGTGATCTCAGGCAACGCTCAACCGTCAGCGGCACCAGGATTTCCCGAAAATGGCAACAGCCCAGAACTCCCAGACGGAACATCTTCAGGCTTTCCCATCCCTTCTCCGATCTTCACTGGTACCCCAGAATCCCAGAACCCTTCCAACTCTCCTGCTGGATCTCTACCTGGCAGTGGACCTGATGCAGGTATTACAACCTGCGCGACATTCACCATCACTGGCCCCAATGGCCTCCCCACCGTCGTGGACTCAACCTGGGTCATCCCTCTCAGCACACCTTCCTTCGAAGAATCTTCCCAACCCCCCGCCACCTTTGACCCGCAAGGCTCGCTATCTACCATTTCCTCTGAGCTCGATCTCCCTAATATTCCAGTTCCTATGTCCGGATCACCCGAAGATGGGTCTGGAGGTTCGGCCATGGCCACAAGCACAAGCTTCACCATAGTTGGTGCTGATGGTAACCCTACTGTGGTTTACACCACCTGGAATATCCCAGCTGCCACTGCTTCATCCGGAGGCCCTAGTGGCGCTTCTGTCCCTGCCTCTTCCGGAGACTTCGTGAGTATTACTGCATTTCCTCCTTTTGGTTCCTCCGGCCTTGGTGGCCAAATCGCCACTGCCCCTGGCCCAGATGATGCCGCCCAAGTCACAACCTGCACCAGTTACACTGTTATTGGCGTTGATGGCCTCCCCACTATCATCGATTCTACATTTGTTATTCCTGGTCCAGTCGACACTGGTGTTACTATCGGCGGTGACCATGAACTTCCCTCAGGAGCTTCTGATGCTCTTCCAAATGGCGTCACATCACCTGCTACTTTCCAAGTCACAAACACCCCCGAGATCACTTTGCATATCCCCACTGCTGCCAATGGACCGGGAGAGCTTGGTAGTGACGGTATTACAACCTGCACCAGTTACACCATGATTGGCTCCGATGGTCTTCCAACTGTTGTCGACACAACTTGGGTCATACCTGGATCTGCCAATACACAATCTGAGCTACCAGCCAATCCATCATTTGTCTCTGACTCACTTCCATCTGGTTTGCCTACTGGTATTCCTGGCCAGTTGACTTCCTCTGCAGGTATCCACTCTGATGATACCCAGGGAAACATGCCTGGTGCCACTACTTGCATCACATACACTACTGTTGGACAAGATGGCCTCCCTACCATTGTTGACACAACTTTTGTCATTCCCGTGGCTGCTGCAACGCCTTCTGGCACAAGCCTGACACTTCCAACCGCCGATGCTGATGGCCAGATTGGTTCGTCCCTCAACCCTACTGTAGCCTATACCATTACAACGACAGCTGCGATCATAGGCCCAGATGGCAACCCAACACCAACATTACAGACTATTGTATTCAGCGACTCTTCCGCCCTTGGAGTTTCAATCAGTGCTCCCCAAGGTGTAACATCAGGCGTTTCTGGACCTCTGTTCACCTCTGGAGACTGGAATCCTCTTTCAAGCGACACCCCGAGCCTCAATGGATACGACGATGGTATCCCTAGTGCTTCTGTGTCAGCTATACTGACTGATGGTAGCGCCGCTGCAGAAGGTACATCCGTGATTGGTACAACAACCGGAACCCTCACCTGGACTGTCACTTCCATCACTAACCCTCCTGGTACCCCCATCTTCTCGGATGGCGCTTCTCAGCCTCCATTCGTGTCTGACCCTTCAGATGGCGCTCCTGACGGACCGGCTCAGCCCGTTTACGGATCCGTTGCTACTGAAAGTACCCTGTGGCCTCTTTCTGCTGTTCAGACTTCCACCTGGACCAATGTCGTCAAGGCGGAGACCACTTCTTACACATTCAACTATCCACTCACCACACTCGCTACCGTCAACGTACCTATGAGGCGACTTGCTCGTCGTCAGGCCATGGCTGCTTGGTCAAACTCGACGACTTCTTTGTCTAGTGCAACATCCGCATCCACGGCCACAACCTCTGAGGCCAGTTCTCCCACTATTTGCCCTGCAGGTGGAAGCATTGGTAATACCACCATTGATGTAAGTCTCCTTGTACTAACCAATTTGACTTTCGCTCAATTCGCTCAGTTCGACAACTCTAAGCCTGGACCTCTCTTCAACCCGGTTGAGAATATTTGGTTTTCTGGTGGCTTCCTCATTGCACCCCCAACTTCACAGCAGCCCCAACCATACATCCCCTCCTCTGGCGGTCAACTCGTGGAGTTCGTTCCTCCCGCTCTTTCGAATACTACAGCCACGATCTCAGGAGACGTTGCTCAGATTGGCGTAGGTCCTCATGCCGCCAGCCCTTGTTTCCGCTTCGACTTCTTTGGTGCGAGCCTTGGATGCGATGCCCGCGGAGACGAAAAGTGGTGCGAGTTTGATATCTCAGCCTACCGCTGGAACGAGACTTCGTCCACCGAAGAATCGATCGCTTGGTCGGAAACCAAGCAAGTACCTGCTTGTCCCAAGTTCTCCGAGGGCGGTTACCAGCTGACCCGGGTTGATCTGGATGGGTACAAGGACCTCTCATCGATCCTGATTACCTTACGTGTCTCGTCAAACCTTCGAGTCTGGTGGGGAGATGATTTCCGTGTTGGTTGGAGCGACAACAGCTGTATCGCTGTATCCTGCCGCGCCAATGCGCCGTCTCAGGTCGTCAAACGAGAAACTATCATGTCCGCTCTGCGGCAAGGTGTCTACCGATGGACACCATATGAGCTCAAGCGACTTGACGACGGTTTAGTGTGGGAGTCTGCCAACTGAATTATGCCACGTTGCAAAGACCTTATTTCCATTAGAGAATGGCGCATTCATGTCGAGCGATTTGCTCTGTATTATTGTCACGATTTGAAACGAAATTTCTTGGACGGGCGGTGTAATGCTTGATGCTGGGACACGGGTTTAATTGAGAGGCAGTTAGATTGATGGGAGAGCATCACGTCAGATATGATCGGATAACTGTTAGCCCAAGTAATCAAGATAAAAATGTATTACTTCTTTCCAAATTGACAAACTTTCAAGTTGTGAGCTCTGTGACCTTTGTCATTGGACGAGTGCATCATCGCATATTCCAATGTTCCAAGTCTCCTTGATTGCTACAAAGCACTGCTCTTCGTCACAAATCCAACATAGTCTGGTTGTATTAAGTTTTACATGTAGGCTTTGATTCAAAGTGAGATCATCTCCCCGTTATTCACCCTTTGCCTCTCACGATGATCTGTGGACGCCAAGCAAGTTTCGAAGGGGAACTTGATGGGGAAGATCGGTAGGAAAGCTCACTAGGAATCTCGGGCTATAAAGGGCACATCACCATTTTAACGCCGGTAATCATCGCAGCAGGGCAAATTACTAACATGAATCTATTAAGCATCATACATTCTGTTCTGAATCGAAGTGTTCTTGTACAACCATTATGCGCTTTATCAATCACTCGAGGATGTGCTGCCATACTCGGACTCATCGTACTCGATCTCATCATCGCTTGAGTCGCTACAAGCTTCATTGGCACCCATGTCATCCACACCGTCCTCTCCATCGTCTTGATGCTCGTGCCTATCAGTTGGAACGCTGATGGGGAGCGGGGCCATGGTATCATTGCATTCGACAGAGACCTGTTCAGCTTGCTTGAAGAAGATGTGGTCTTGTTGTAGGTGTTTGCCTTGGCTGACAAATCCCATTGGGCTGTGAGCAAAATCCTGGCCTCGGCGACGGATAGCCAGCCATTCTTGCAAAAAGGTCAAGGGGGTCTGGACAAGCTGCTTCTGCTCGCATGCAGTGGATACACTCTGCTCGCCATCCTCTAGATTGCCTTCGTATTCGAGGGGTTCAACATCCGTTTCAGCGTCATTTCCCCCGTTAGCCTCCTGGATTCCAAGTAGGGTGCACATGGAAAGATACTCTTCCCATTCGAAATAAAGCCGTCCACTGTAGATTCCCAGTTCAACCTGCAACCAGCTTGGCGCCTTCCACGACGAAGGCAGAGGGGGGATGCTATGGAAGTTCATGTCGTTGAACTGAAGCATTTTACGAGTTATAGGTGCAGAATAAACAAGGAGGTGAGTATGAACATTGACATTGAGGTCCCTCATGAGGGGGATCAGAGCTTCAGCCTCTTCAGGTATGACGATAACAGCGATGTCGGCGACTGAACTCCAAATAACCCAGTTAACAGGGCGCTAAGACTTTGTCAGTACGGCGCAGCTCAACTAATTTATGATACGTACCAAGAAATTGTCCATGGAGAGGTCGCCGTGAGGTTTGATAGTTCGTCCGAATTCGACTGTTTCGAACAACTTGGATTTCGTGGCTCCAAATTGCACCTTGAATTTGCGACCGACACCAGTTCTTGCAATCGCGCGGGATACATGGACGAAATAATTGTTGTCTGCAGGGAGTCTGCCAGTTCTAATAAAAGCTTCGAGGCTGGCGTTGAGACCCGGAAAGGAGAGAGCCGCATAATGCTGTGGCTTCTTGACCTGTCGAACAGACTCAACTTCGAAGGCAACCTCTCTTTCCTGCTCAACCTCTTGCAGAGCAGACGCGTGGACTGCTTTTCCAGTATCTTGAAAAGTCTTTCTTCGGGCATTAAGTTCTAGAATAAAGCCTTTGAGAATCTCATTGTTCGACGTTTGCATACCGGGCAGACGGCTTTTCGTCTTTGGTTCGTAAAGGCTTTGTAAGCTTTGCTTCTCCTCCTGTTTGATCGCTTGGACATATGCCTTTCGCTCTGCCTTGTCAGTTGAGAACCTGGAGTGGTCTAGTGCGGCTTGCATTCTTCGGCAGTAATCCATTCCTTGAGAGTAGTAAAGGGGTTGTAGTTGTTCGATTTGATCGCAGGTATTATCCAAAAGCCACTGTATACTGCAGAAGATGTTAGCTGAGTTGGGAGCGTACGCCATAGCTAACTTACACGTCGGCCGAGTCGATTGTATCGTGCATAGTTATGCCCTGGAGATCAACAATACTTTGGTGGACTTCCGGAGGGATGAAGAATGAGATAGATTGCGTTGTTCCGAGCTGGCGAAGGCGCATGGCGGCCTGTACAGTATGGTCCTTTGTTTGGCCAAGTCGTAGAGTAAGGGCGCCTTTGGCACCAGGAGGTAACCTGAGATCAGTACCACGAGTATGTGCCTAGATCAATGTTAAAATAGTCAATTTATGCAATGAAACATCTCTCGTACCTCATCGAGATATATCAGACAATTGCTGAGGTCGTCTGCAAAAGGTGAAGCGATAAGGGGTGTTCTTCGTCCTTCCTTCGTCAAAATCCAAGGTTTGTTTTCCTCATCAAAATACAAGCCTGCCAAGGCATGGTGATCAATCGTTAGCCATTTTCCGACCAAAGTTATGTTGTCCATTTCTAGAATCTGTGCACCGGCATCAATCAAAATCCTGATTGACATCCATTTCAAACAATTGAGAAGATCAATCTCAGACGCTCCTCCAGGATTTGACTTCAGTACGTCCTGTGGCAAAATGCAACGCCGGTTTCGTGGATGAAGAAGATACGTGAGAACCTCAGCACTGGTATGATGGAGGCTGTCCAAGTCTTGTTGTTCAATGTTTAGTGGCAGCATTGTTCGGTTGTCGTTTGTACCGCTGAAGCCTGTACTCAGGGGCTTGTCCGTTGAGCTTTTTGGGTTGTTTGAAGTGATGCCGAGCGACGATAGGGAGATATCCCAACCGTTCGACTGCAATTTCACCTCGAACTGCTTTGCATGTCGCGGGAACACAAAGTTGTTCAAAAAGTAATCGACGACAACACCGTTGTACCTGACGACTTTCCATATCTCCCACAGTTGCATCTCATCATCCACGTTGATCGAGTTCCATGCCTTGAGGGATGGTGGAAAGTTCTCGGTGCTGCTTGTCCATGCATCGTACTCGGTCGAAGGATCGTCTGATTTTAAGATGTGTTCTAATGACTGTCGAAGTTGCGACATGTTAACGCCGTCATAGTAGAACGCCAGGCATGTGAAAAGAATAGCCACGTCAGGATGGCCCCATTCGGACTGGTCGCTGGGAACACCTTTGGCATGAAACGGGACAGCGATCGGGTCACGTTGAGGGTGGAGACCATATTCAACGTTCCAACGCTTCTTCAGTGTCATCATGAGGATGCGGTTGACAAGGAGACCGCGAAGAAGGTAAATGGTTTGCTTCAAGCTAGGCTTGTCTGGCGACAGATCCCGAACTAGCTTGATACTTGTAGGTCGTGGTCTAGCTGAGGAAACGAAGTCCTTGACAGCAACCCGATCCCTGGCTGGCATTGCCTGCTCAGTTAATGGGAGTATACCTCCGGCACCTTGACAGATGTCTGTCGTCAGTCTGCGGACCAATTCATCCTCAACATCCTGTCGGAGGAAGAAGACAAACGGAAAACCTCCACCCTTTCGGCGGATCACGCTGATAGAATGTGGGAATACGTTGGAAAGGTCGTACAAATGGTTGTCAACAAGTCGAAGCACAGCTTCGGCAACAAGCCATCGGTGTGGGTGGCCATCAACTGTCGTCTGAGAACCGGACGGATAGATTAGTTGGGTTCGGACTGCCAGGGTGTAATCAGACTCGTCAAGGATATCTCGTGAAACTCTGCTAAGCCAGTCGTGTACTTTGATCATTGGTCCCGCCTGCTGGGGTTGCTCATCCAAAAGTCGTTGCCGGCCACTGAGCATGAAAGACATGTGATGTTCAGGCTGACAGATCATAACACCTGCGGACTTGAGCATTTCCAGATGGAGAGAGTGATACGCTCGGATATTCTTCTCGGTTGTGGGCGTCCTTCGAGAGAAAGGAACGTGTCGGATACCACGACCTAAGATCCCTCCGAGCCTGGCTTGTAGCAACTGAGCTGTTTGTTGAAGGAGAGCTTTCGGTACAATGATACGAACGAGTTGTTTCTTGTTCGCAAGAGCTGCGGCGGCCATCGGGATAATACACGAGGTTTTACCTGTATGATTGGTTAGTTACCACAAAGTTCGCGTTAATAATCTCTCTCGCTACTCACCTTGGCCCATATTCATCTGCAGAACAGAGTTGGACCTGGACTCGGGTGAAATTGTAGCCAAGGCGACATCGATCTGAACAGGGCGAATCATCATATCGGACTCGATTTCAAGAAGTAGCCAATCTGGATATTCCTCTGGGCTCCAATTTGTGTGACCCTTGTTGGAATCTTCTTCGTGGTACCTGCCGGAGGCTTTCTTCAACGCCAGATCATGAAGGCGAACCTCTCTTTGGTATTTGGTGATATTGATTCCCATATTCATAATAGCCTTTTTCATTCCGCTCCCAAATTGAGAACCCTGGGATGCCACAGAACCGAGACAAGAAAGCAAGGCAGATTTTGTCACAATTGGCCATAGGTTTCCGGCCTTGAGCCAGAAGATGCGTCTCTGTGAACAAACGTGACTAGGAACATTCAGGGCTGAGCTTATGGCATAGAAACCGTCCTCAATACGTTTAGAACTCAGCGAAATAGCGGTATCCTGTGTCTGCATGACATCAGTGAATCGTTGTGAGTTATCAAGCCGCTCAAATGCATTCAGGCTTTGCTGGAAGTCATCGGCGTAGCGGCGCCTGACTGCTGATTTAGAAGAGCCCAAGCGCTGAGCAATCGTTCTCAGTTTCGCGGCGGACTCAGTAACTTGTCGATCTGTAGGGAACAACTCTGGGCTAGTCTTTGCAGTACCAGACATCCGTATATTGATGCCAGATCCTGCACCCGCAACTCTGTTATTCTTCCACCCAAACCGGCCAAAATGCTGGCTAAAGTCATTTTCGCTCAAAAAAGGCCGTTCTGTTGACCCACGGCACTCAGTCAGAGTTGGCTTAGCCTCAGAAGCTGCCTTGACGATGCTGTACGGTTTTGCCAGCAGCTGATGAAGATCCACGAGCTCGCCTCCTCGTATCCTTACGGTGTAAACATCCTCCGAGGAGGGTACTGGAGGAGGTTCATACCTATCATTCAGTGAACGTCTGTCAAGAATAGCTTGGACTTCTTTCACATGTTCGGCCAGGTCTCTGTTCATAAATAGGCGTCTCCATTCTGGGCAGATAGCCTCCAAAGCAGGCCCGATATCAATCAGGAGCGAACGTTCCAGGCCACTAACAGTAGGCTCCAAGCATGGCCACTGGTTCAGGAGGTGATTGGCAAACAATTTGCAGTCTTCTTCCACCTTGGATTCGTGCTTAGCTCGTTCAATCTGCAGCTTTCTCAGAACCTTTCCACTCGAGTATTGTCCGAGTCCCGCAGCAACACTCTCTGCCGGGGCAACCTCGTAGGGCTTGAGGAGTTGGAGGACATAATCAAGTTGTGGTGTCTGGTTAGGTTGGAAGTGTTCAAACTCTTCCCACTGTGGGAGCTGGAGGTCAGTGAGATCTGCGAAGACTGCAAATGCGACCAAAGTCCTCAGGAGTGGCATGTTGGCATCCAGACGGAATGACATTGGTCCAAGCAAGTACATCAACTTGTAACGGTCAGCTGCCGCCTCTCGAGCAAAGCAGACTAGTGGACCCCACGATTGAAGAATGTCAACCTTCAGTTTCTCGTTGAGGGATGTTGCCTGTAAAGGAGATTTGAAACCACCAATAGTCCCACCCTGTGAGAGTATTTGAGCCAGTACATCAGTAGTCTTGAAGCTTTTTGGCCATTGACGAATCAGCTGAATAACCTCCAGCACGTTGCGATGCATGATGTTGTTGACAGTAGGGCGGTCTCGAGATACATAAAGGCGGTTTGCGGGTTGCGAGCGACTGCAAGCACTTTCCAAACATCTCTCAACGACTTCTTGTCGCAACATTACTCGTGTGTGTAGGTGTGGCTCACCAGCGGGAGGCAACTCCGGCTGTTCAATGGCAGCTTGGTCCTTGGTTGCGAATATTGCCAAAGTTGCAGAACCTTCTAGGATCCGGTCTACTATAGGCCGGAACACAGAGCTTTGCAATCTCAGAGGTAACTTATCAATCCAGTAATCTGTTCGCATTACTTGAAGTTCCTGAGGGTAATACACTCTCTGGGGCGTTAACTGGGCAATCCTCTGCAATACAGCCATCGAAGGGGGCGTGAGCGGCGCCCATGGCTGTGAAATACCTGCTTGGAGCCACTGAATGGCTTCTTCAGTTCCAGTACGACCCGTTAAGGGGTCTGGCAAAATAAAAGAGGTACATGCATGAAGGAGTGCCTTCGTAAACACCAGCGTAGGCTCTGGCGCACAGTCAACCCGCCCCAAGGCCGTGTTGATGTTGAACCTACCATACTTGCCTGTCGCCGTGATTCTCACCGTGACATGGCAACCATCTGACTGCGCAACTAGATGGCCCAAGGGAACCAAGATAGATCTGTGCATCGGGTTGGTAAGGCTGGTACATACTAGCTTGCTGCGTAGGCCGTACCAGGTTCCTGCATCCTGGTTTTCATCAATCTGGCATTGTAGTTGAGGTGACTGCAGGAGTCGGTTCCTGTTAGTATGGAATGTAAGGTTAAGTCGTCGTAGCTCAACTGTAAGGTTTCGACCTTCAGGTTGGTACACTAGGATCTGATCACGATCCTCAAAAGAGTCTAGGATTCTAGTGACACGGTTGAATAGCGGACTGTAAGTGTTGACAACATAATCTTTAGCCGGTTTTCCCTTGTGAAGCCGTTTCCTTGTGCAGGTGGAATCTTGTAGGCTAAGAACAAAAAATCTGAAGTCGTTCTCCGGCCAAGGCTTGGTCTTTCTGGTGATCAATACCTCACCGTTCCTCAGATTCCTATATTTGTTAGCCAAGTTGCATGAAATGTTATGACAATCTAATTCAATGTGAAAATACTCACAGCCAGTGGAAGCAATCGTCAACTAATGGGCCTGGTAGGTCAGAATGAATGCCATTGCGGAACACCTCTCTGGGTATGAGCTGCAATGAATATGGCTTGCGAAAAGCTCTCACGAGAAGCTCCTTCGTGTTGCTGTACCCGACATGAATTTGGTAATCGGAAGGGGATACACATAGAGCATATTGCATTCCACGACGGTTCGATGGGAACGTCAAAAGAGACTGGTTTCCGAAGAGTTCTTCCAACACGACTGCATGATTTGGGTCTTGCGGAAGTTTCTATGAAGTGAATTAGCATTTCGGAATCAACAACAGTTTTTTAACAGAAAGGGGGACCAAATTAGACTTCAAAAGGCAGAAAGACTATCATAAAGCTGGGCGTAAATGCCTCGTGATCCTTTCTCTACAGTCCTCTCCTAACCTCCCTTTTGTCCAAGCGATCAGAAGAAACTCACCCCCATCGGACGACCGTCCACAAGTAAGGTCCCTTGTACGTAGTTGTAGAAAATCGTCTGCTCCATAACATCACAAGCCTCGCCTGCTCTGGTGCGGCAAGATATCCAACAAGGCGCTTCGGGCTCTAGTTTTAGTTCATTGAACGTCCTGGCACACCCTTCCTCTTCTGGCCACATCTCCTGAAGTGAAAGGCGGAAGGAGTCGGGGTTCTGAAGGATCGATTCGGACACTAATTCAGAAAGACGGTATGAAAGTCGGATGTCCCGAATGATGGCATGTTGGAGAACCTGTGGCAGAGCTTCGAGCTTGACCACAAGACTATCGTTCAACATAATGCTGCTTTGAATATAAATTTCAAGAGCCATGCCGTCTAGTCCCAGTGATCCATTTGCTAGGGGAGTAAATGTGCGCTTGCACAAAATAGCAGCCCACAAGGCATATTGCTGGAATCTCTGGGCTGTTTCAGCATCTACAAACTTGTAAGACTCGATGCGAAGGAGTTTGAACCAGCGTACGCAGGTAGATCTTGCCCGCAAGAGGAGGCAAACTGCCTCATTGGCGATGCTGGCCATGTTGGCTTCCCATGCGAAGTCCAATGTGCGTATCGTGAAGGTGATGATCAGCTCCATCAGGTGAGTTTCTCTCCAGTTGGCAGACAGATTATCAAGGCGAAACGAGAGCTGTTCAAGGAACCTCATACAGAAGTTCGGGTCGCGGAACACTTCATGAATGAGTCTGAAAACACTTCCGGTACTGTCCAGGGGACCACACTGTATAGCCAAGTGACAAAGAAGCATCACAGTTGCCTCATTGGAAAAGTTCAAGTTGGCAGATGCCAGCTCCGTGAGGATCGACAACCAGCGCCTGGACTTCCCTGAAGCAACTGTCTGAAAGGCAAGGTACTCGTGCACGTTGACTCCCTGGGGACACCTAGATGCCGTTGCCATTATCTCATAAGATGAGGCCCCATAGACACTCTTAGCGGATGTGTCTTGGATGATCTGAGAGAAAGTGGATTGTGGCGAGCGAGGGATCTGAAGCTTTACATGTTGTAAGAAGCTAAGATTACCTCGGCGACTAGGCCATCGCTTTGAGCGATCGTCGCAATAGGTCAACTTCAATCCGTTGGGTCGGCAAACCCCAGATCTACCGTCATCCCACTCAACGGGGAATCTCAAAGTGGCGTAATGTGTGATGAGGACTAAATACACCAACAATGTCAGCACGGGTTCGATGGCTTCATAAACGAATGAAATAAGAATGTGTTAGGAGAGAGACGAGCACCTGAACTTACATGGCTTAGTGACGGATGCCAGAGAGCAACTCATGGACGAGTTGTTGGAAAATTGATGCAATTGCTGGTATTCCCGGGCCCAACACTTTGGCATAATACCTTCCTCCGCTGGCATGGCTAGGTGTGACATAATAGTCCAGGTTACGTCTCGATAGGTTGCCAAAGTCTGGGGACAGAGGAGCTCAAAAATCACAGCTTTCGTGACGAATGGGTCGGAAGGCAGAGGATGTTCGTAGGCCTGTATCTGCATTCTGTTCATCTTGCGCTTTAGAAAGCAACGACGGCATTCACGGTCATCGTGGATAGGTTGAGCGAATGGATCGTTGTCATTGACCAAGTACAGACACGTACTCTCATCCACACTTTTCGATAATCGAGCGTATTCTTCTGTCTTGGTCCTCCACTCGTTCTCCTTGTTGGTGCGCACACTGGTGGCCCAGGTTTCAATCGACTCATGCAAGTCCTTCATCTCGTCGGACATTTCGGACGAGTCGTAGAAGCGATGTGCAAAAGACCCACGGACTGGATCGTCGAAGATGCTCACGGTTGACCCTTTGCATGAGCTAATGCGATCTTGAAGATAGACTTGGACCCTCTGAAGTCTCTTCATCTCAACCACAGTCGGAAGTAGCAGAACATCAATCATCTCTGGACGGAAAAGAGGATGGAATTCTCTCAAGATAGGATAAAGGGAGCAAGCCGCCTCGTCCATGGTAACCCAAAGGTCCATAATGTTTAGGATCATTGTGCTCTTGAGTTCGGGCATGTCCACGTAAACAGACGTTTGTGTCAGATATTCGTTGATGAAAGTGCTTGCCTTTTCGATCGTTATACGTGGGGGGAAACTGCAATCGTCACAAAATTGATTGTGAGCCATCTCTTTTTCGATCAATTTGAAATGTTCGCGAGCGAAAGAGCAAAGGTGTTGCTTGGCGGCCTCTGCAACACTAACAGTGTTACGTTGGTTCAGTTCGAATTTCACAGGCCGAGAGAAGCCTTGCCAAATCTTGTACAGATACTGCCCAGTGATCTTGAGGTCCATCTTGGCATCTTCAAAGGTTGCTTGCTTTGGAAGAATCGGAATAGTCTTGGTCATGGCTAGCTTCTGTTGCTTCCAAGAAACCTCAATAAAATGCGTTGCTTTCGAGACGGCATTCTGAATGCCAGGGCTAAGGCGTGAAAATAGATATTCAACCCTGTCAGTTGTAAGGGGATCTTGGGCCCTCTCTTTATCAAGATCCAACTTGACTAGACGTCTACAGACCTTCTTCTTGAGAAATTCCAGGCGGTCGATGCCAATATTTATTCGCTGCACATGGCTGAGGAACTCGCTAAGGAGATGCACCAGCAAGAATTTATACTCGATACGGCCAGCTTCGCCTCCAAGACGCTGGGCAAGGTAGCGCGAGATGGCGACGCGCAACACAAGCCAGTAAGGGATTCGTTTCCAGGGCCTGTCGGCGTTCTTCCATAAAACATCGTCTCTCACCATCTTTTGTAAAAGTGTCGGTGCAAGCCGACGGCCGTTTTGTTGGAGGATTCCCATAAGCATGGAGGATATAAGAGCAGGTTCAGAAGCATTCCGGTACTCGGGCATCGAAGTGCCAGCTTTGAGCGCATGGGCGGAGAACTCTGATAAGGTTTCACGCGACGCATTGTCGAGGAAATTGGTGAGGTGCGATATGAAGCCATTCTCACGGAAAGTGTCAAGTGGAACAGCCACTGCACAGCCAGGGAAGTCCCACTGGAGAGCGTTATCGGTCGCTAGAATATCTTCGTTGCGAGCTGAACTCTCGAAGGCCTCGAATACTATTGAAGCACCAAAGACCGGACTGTTCGAAATGTCAGTAGGGCAGGATAAGACTACGATTGCATTTTGAGGTTCGACATACTCTTGGGATCTGCGAATGTAGAGCGCGCAATTCTGGCTTGAAGCATAAACGACCAGGAAATCCGACTCTCCAAGGTCATTCAATTCTCGTGCAAGCGTAGCACGATCGACATGTCCTCCGATGTGAATGTTCCTGGTGGTATCGAGACCACGTCGGACGGACTCCCATATGGAGGCGTTGTGCTCATTGTTGGGAAGGGTTTGAAGATGCTTTACAGAAGACAGCAAACGTTCCGTGAGTGCATTCTCTATGTCGTTCAAGTTGGGATCCTGTCTGTGAGGAAGGTGAGGGGGTAGAACAAGATGATTGTAGAGTGCTTCATCAAGTGATAGAGATCGCTCCTGCTGGCCATTTGCTTTACCAGCTTGTGGCCGTCTTGACTGGGGCCCTTTTTGAGTCGGCGGCAGTTGGCTCTTGACCCTCGCGGCCATGGCGTAGAATTCTCAGATAAACGCAGGTCCGTAATTGAATGATAGGGTTAAGAAAATTGTGTAATCAAGGTGGAAGTTGCAGTGTATGAGCAAATGACACCAGCCCACACACAGCCTTGACAAGAAATTTGTACGAGGTGATGAGAGGGAAAATAAGAGACGAAATGAGTTGCAGAAGATGGAGAAGGGAAAGAAAAGAAGAAGAAGAAAAAAAAAGAAAAAGCCGGTGATCAATAACAAACCCCCAAGGCTGTCGACGTGAATACATCTTATGCGGCTGCCAGCTGTGAACGGCTGGCGCTTGGACTAACACTTGACACTGGCAACTCGACCTACCTACCCGAGTCATGGATTAAAATAATCGCACAATCAACAGTTTGCCTTCCTAATATTACAGATAATATAAATATAAATTAACTTAAACTCTTCAATTATATCAGTATTTTTTTTTTTTTTTCAAAGTCTCCAAGTGATAGTTGAAAATAATGTGGATCAATCAATGTATATGACCAAAAAGGTCCATACATACATCTAAGGCTCACAGCTGAGCGAAGCAGTCCATGTTTTCAGCAGAAGCTCTACAGAGCAGAACGCCTACAGGGTCAATCACCGGGTCAATTTAGGCAGGGACTCGAATCAAATAATATCGCATACCTTGATGCAGGCAGAATGCAGGTTAATGCTTGGCCAGTTGCAGGGGGCCGACTGTCGTTGGCCGTCCATAGTCACTCCTGATACCTAGACGGCCTTGTGCAGACACACACATACCTACTACATACACGCATGGGCTCCAGGCTAATCAGGCTGTGTAAATTCTCTGATGAACATAAGAGACGAGATTATTACCTCCCTCTTTTATCACCTGCCAGCGCGTTACCAATCAACTCACAGCCCAGACAAGCAGGCATCCCGACTGCCTTGCCAGGTGCCTAAGTAAGTACCTATGTCACAGAAAAGAAAAACGCAGGATCGTGATCCATGAGCTATGAGAGAAGCACACACGCGGTGAAATATTGACGGTTCCAATCCGATCAGCCAAGGTACCCTCGATAATTGCAATACTCTTAGGAAGAAGTACGTTGAATTGTAGTACGACGGTTTCCATTACCGGATTAGTGTCGTGGAGATGATCGTGTAAGTCATTGGACCGAGACACTGGACAACCGAGGTGGACTAGTTACCCTACGGCTCCTAAAACCCACTCCATCTGACAAACAACGACATCTTCCCATACCCAGGTGCCTAGGTAAGCGGGCTTCAGAACAAGGAAAATGACAAGATAGGAGTTCCAAATCGCAATCTTACCACAGCATGATGATTTCAGAGCCATTAAGCAACATATAGTTTAATTAGAAATCCGTGTTACCCCGCGTGGGTTTTATCAGCAACCAGGCGTCTTTATCATGATGCTATTTGCACGAGATCAAATAGCCTAGGTATTTAGCTTCCCACTTCGAATTGAAAGATCAGTTTCCTCTAATAATTTCTCTTTCCACACATACAACAATACCACAGCCAACCTATCGTCAAGTCTGGCGTAGAACAGATGACTACACCAAAGGCACACCCAAAATCAAGCTCGTCAGAATATACTGAACATCCTTGAACATGGCAAACCCAAGTACTGGATGAGATCGACGAGGCTTGACTTTCGGCTTGATCAGTATCACCAGAGCTACAACTAAAGTGGCCAGATTTAGCGAGTTCACAACCACCAACGTCCATTCGTAACCCAACCTCGGGCTGAAGAGCCGTACGATGCCAAGGGACAACAGGATTCCGCCTACCGCGCTTCTACACGCAGAGAATCCAATCTCGAGGGGGCTTCGTGTCACAAAGTGAGTTGAGAGTACTGAAAGAGCAGGACAGGAGATGAGGCCGTGACGCAAGCCGATTAGGCCGCCCTGCGTCAGTCGTTATTGCCAGGGTTCCTTGCATACCGAAGTGAGGATAAATCTGACAAATTGCAGTACGATGCCAATACTAAAGACCCAGCGAACAGTATTAGCATAGACCAGGCAACTCGCCAGAGACCCAACGAGAGCGAAATGGCAAGCGCTGATATATCCAATCATCGACATCTTGCCTGCAGGAAGAGACTTGCTTTCGGTTTGATATATTTTGGGAAATGTCAAAAGAGTTAACCCAGCAGCAAGTCTTCATAAATATCGAATGACATGACAGGACGATATTCCAGGGCCTTTTACCAAGGCCAGGATGAGACACCTGGCCGCCTTGACTGCTTGGTGAGGAAACACCTTTGATGAAGTCCACAGATTGCCATAAGATGCTCAGATCGAACTCTTCCAGGGTCGCTTCTTTGGCTTTAGTGTCAGTACGAGAGCCTAGTCGTTCTGTGATTGGTTGATATTGGATTGGACAATTTGATCCGAGGGACTCAAGCTCAATATCCTGACGGGAGCGGTCCATCTTGCTGGCAGATATAAGCAACTGGTAAGGAATGTCCGAAGTCGGCGAGAAATATGTTTTTTAGGTAGTAATGTTGATGTTGACAAGCTTATTGAGAACTGTTTCGCTTGTGGATTGAAGCTGTCTAGATTCCAAGAGAACCGATATTGCAACGTCCCAGGGCAACTTTCTATACTTGTTGGCCGTTTTTAACAAATGTTGCGCATCTCAGAGTCAACGCATATGTAGCTACAACTCACCCATCGCTCTAGCTCCTTATTCACTTGGATAGACAATTGGTAGCAGAACAGTTAACCTCCCAAGTCTTGATAAGGTACAAAGAGAAGGAGTCTAGAAAGTATGGTCAAAGGCATAGCATAAAATGACCGACTTATTTTGTCTCCTGGGCTTCCAACGGCCGATCTCTATAATAAATACCCTCAGGACAGGCCATAATCGAATGGCTGAACAGCAGCTCGATGATTTAGCACGACGCCAACGTTTCGCATCACGCCAGACAGGAAAAGTGCCGGAGCAGTGGCCGCTTGAAAAAGGATGCAGTACATTGTAACGTATCACCGCTTACACAGAGCTTTCCGTGGTTTATTTCCCCCAAGTACGTTAAGAAACTATACTTACAATAGTCGATATCCAAACAAACAAAACAAACAGCGCATCCACGCCATAACCCCACCAGCCTGTTCCGTTTCACGAATATTTACTTCAGAGCCCAATACAAATGCTTCCGCTTGTGACCTTGGTTCCAAAAAGATAGCCCTGCTCCCAGTGTTCTTTATCAACTGATCTGATCCATGGGTTCCTCCGCCACTACGATCCTGCTCATCTATTCCCGAGCCCTACATGACAACCTGCAAATTCAGTTAGCAATCTGTCTTCAACATTATTGTACAACGGAACCTACGCAATCACTGTCCGCCTTTCCTTGTGGAATACCCATGTCTTCAAATGTCGCTGGACCCTGCTTGCCAGGTTTTGGGGGCATGGTTTGAGCGCTAGGAGCTGGACTCGGTTTATTGTCGGGTCTCTGGAACTGTGACGGGGGGGCGCTTCCAGTCCTTGGCGGACCCGAAGGACCCCCTTGAGGTCCTCCATGAGGTCCACCGAAAGGTCCTGGGGACGGTCTACCGCCAGGCCCGCCACCAGCCATAGGCGGCTGCGCACTTGAAGTGCGTGGAGGTCGTGCGTTGGGCGGGGGTTGCTGCTGCTGCTGGCTCTGAGGCAAGGAGCTCCCACGCTCAGGACGACCGCTGGCTCCCGGTACTCGAGAAAAACGTTCATAATTCTGAGATTGTGGGTTTTGCAAGCCTGGTGAGTATTGCCCGCCAGTTGGGGCTTTCTGAAGGCCACCTGGGTACTGTGCTCCATTGTCTTCAGGGTAAGGAGAAGGGCGCCCTCCAGGACCTTGCTGGCCACTTTCCCATCCTGTAGATGCAGCTCTGTTGCGAGGGTCAGGTCGGCCCGATCCGCCAGGGCCGCCAGGGTGAAGGTTACCCATGGACTGAGACTGAGGCATAGGTCGGCCAGCACCGGCCTGAGGGTTGATACCAAAGGCGCTTGCTGCACGATCGGAGGGTGGGCCCATGTGTTGGCCCTGATTAAATCGAGGAGAAGTCTGAGTGTCGTCCTCCGGGTACGGCGCCGTTGACTTAGAACGGACGGTCAGAGGCGGCGGCCGATCATCCTCGGGATAGGGAGCTGCTGACTGGGGTCGGGCTGGTGGCTGGTTGGAATCCAATCGTACGTTGAAGGCAGGAGCTCTATCGGTTGAGGTGGCTGGCAGTACGAAAGAAGCCCGCGAAGGATCGGGGAAGTTAACATGCTCTGAGACGATAGTAGGTCGCATTCCCAGTGAAGAGTTAGCTGGCCCGTCCAGCGAAGGCGAAACAGGGGCGCTGCCCTCGCTGAGTGTCGGCATCTGCTGTGATGGTTGCTTAAAGCGGTCGGGGCGCTTGCCTCGTTGGGATCCGTGTTGCGACTTGATACGGGTTAGTGTGGTAGTCTCATGATCGGATTTGGATAGAGTGTTGTTCTCGTCAAGGGATTCGAGACGACCGACGGCATCTTGGTTGCCGTGCTCTGCAGCGAGTTGGTACCACTTTCGAGCTTCCGCCAAGCTTTTTTCAACGTGAATTCCTATTTCGTTGTAATAGCCCAAGGCAAATTCTCCAGTAGGTAGCTTGGCAGCCGCAGCTTCCTGAGCATATTTGTACGCCAGAGACTCGTTCTTCTTGAAAACACCCTCATAACCAAAAAGAAACCATCGACTGACGCCTAGGGCCGCCTCGGGAAGGCCTTGCTTGGCGGCAAGACCATAGTAATGGAGAGAGAAGGATGGGTTGAACTCGCAGCTAAATTGGCAAAGTTCGTATGCTTGGCCCATCTTGAGTTGGGCCTTAGCAAAGCCCAGATAAGCGGACTTCTCGATGTACATCTTAGTCGTTACGGGGTTGTTGGGCAACAGACCGTCGGGGATAGTGATGTCTGGCAAGTCGCGTCCTATGAGCATACCATAAACATATGCGCCCTGGGGAGCATCTTCGTCCGAGCTATCAGCCGCGGCCTGTATCCGCTCCAGACCAGTCTGGTAATCTTTGGTCTCGCCGTGTTGACCTAAAAGACTCATCATGCCCATTCTGTACAAGGAAGCCGAGTCTTTTAGAGAAAGGCCACGGTAGTAGTGCTCCTTAGCCTTGGACATGTCGTTAGATTGTTCGTACAACATGCCCATACGATACTCGGATCGACCATGGCCGAGCTCTGCAGCACGCTTGTAGCCAATATAAGCCTCACGCTTATCGACACGGTTGCCAAATTTGCCAAATTCAAGCCATTTCGAGCGCATGTATAATGCTTCGGGATGCTCTTGCTGTGAAAGGTAGGTGATAATATTGATAGCATCGACTCGAAGCTCGTGTTCGATTCGAGGCGTGGCGGGACGAGCCTTCTCGCCATATTCTCGAATCATAGACTCTTGGGAGATGTCGGCCCAAGTGAGGACGTCGCGCGCCCACGTAATTTGCATGGAGACATTTTGTGAGTGAAGAACATGCTTGCGTGCGTTCCAAAGAATTTCTTCTTTTTCTTCATCGGTTGGGGGAATGTTATCGCCCTTGACCTTGGGAAAAGGCGAAAATGAGGGGGCGTCGAAGCTCATAGCGCTGAGACTCTCGGTGATCTTATCGGTGGACTGGTATGCGCGGATGTCGTCGTTTGAGACCTGTGTTGCAGTCTGGGGCCGATGCGGGTCGGTTCCCCGAGGATTGGTGTAAGTCGACAGCGAGGGTTCTCGAGAGTGACGAGGGCCAGTTTGAGATCGTGGTTCAACAGAAGTGGCTTCAAGCTCCATGCGTTGGAGGTCCTCTTGCATATTTTGAGGGACCTGAGGGGTTACCCTAGATACAATAACAACAAAGAATCGTCAGCATGCCCCACCTTTTCACCGTTGCAACCGCATCCGGTCCTGGCACGCTTTGTAAAGGATCGGGCTGTGGAAGGAGGATGGGTATCTGGGAAATAGAAACTGGAGACCGATTTGGAAATAGGATTAAGGGGGAGAGCCAAGAGAACATACCTTTGAGGGGAGGGAGCAACAACTTCTGGCATATAATAGTCATCGAAACCGCCGGGTACGAAGGTCGCGCCTAACTGTGGGGGAGCCATCTCGGTTCGTTGGCCGTCTATCGCAAAAAGGACGTAAGATGTCAGCAAGAGAGGGTCGGGGGATACGACGAATAAAGAAGAGGCCCTTGTTGTCGTTCCTCGGGAACAAATGTAAGAGCTGACAGGGCGCGGTCGCCGATGACTGCAGAAGCGGCGGCGTAACCCCTCTTTGCCTCGAGCCAGCAAACGGTAGGCTGTTTAATATGTGCGTGCGTTAGGCACTGGCTTGATTGAGATCCAAGGTTGAATGCTTGCTTGCTTCCTTGGTTGACTGATTGACGGCAATGGTTCCAATTTAAAGTCTGCAACGGCTAAATTTGCCGCAGCGAAGTCGAGAACCACGTAGCAATATGCTGAAGCCCGACCAAGAGGGGACGTGTAGGTATTGATTGCACTGTAACGATTATGCAACGGGGATACTGAACACTCTCCAGGGGGTGGTGATCAAGTACATGGGTCTCGCTACAGGGGAGATGGAGGCGCCAATTTGTAAGACCTAGTTTGAGAGCCCGAGCCGGTTGGGGCTGAAGATGAATTGCGATTTCTGTGTAAGAGCGAGGCCTCAAATGCCGTAGGATCTGAGATTGCAGGAAAGGGATCTCGAGCAGCAACCTGCAGTAAGCCAGAAGGCAGCGTACCAGATAAAATATGGATCTTCAGATTCTTTTGATATTCAGGCATAATTGCGCTCTGAGACGAGACGTGTTTGAGATCCATTGTGGCTTGGCAGCTCAGTACATACCAGCCAGCAAGGCAGTGCACTATTAGGCGCCAGACATAAATAGTTTTGTAGTGATTATCATCAATGCTGGAGGTTCCAGGGGCCTTGCCAGGTTGCCTTCTGTGGGTGACATATCGTGCAGGAGACAGGCTAGACAGGTATCTTTGTGGCCACTCGCAACGGGGCATTCCCAGTGTTCTGTTTTGCACTTTGACTTTTGGATTGTAGACAAGGGGTCCATGTTCGGTTGTTCGAAGTTGGCCATCAATCAGTCATAAAGCAAGCAAGCAAGCAGATCAACCCGGTAAAGGAGCTTCGCTAACATGTTCCCAGGCCGCTTCTGCACATCAGCTCTCACAAGGGTCGTAGGACAGGAAGATGACGAGAGCACTATGGATTGCTTACATGAGGAATTTCCAGCAGCAATTGAGCTGTTGTTAGATTTCTTGCCGAGCTGGGCATATTGCTGATAGCTTGCCATTGCAGCTAGAATTGCGGGTGATGAAGTGCGCTGCGGCTGGGTGGACGGAGTCTAGAAAAAGGCAGCAATAAACGTCGATAGCAAAGAAAAGAGGATGCGGCTGGCTGAGGTCTGGAGGTTCGTTATGTATTCGTCAGTTGAAGGCTCCATCCACTCCATATGTATGTACCTTAATCAGAACCTGCTTGGAGCTGTAGCTGTAGCTGCGACACCACAATCACTAGCCGGTATAATGAACCCTGCTTGGAAGGTGGGCGGTTGGGAGATGGCGGGCGAGGGGCAGAAAAGAGATGCGCCACGGATGTATGTAATGTAATGTAGGTAGGTATGCGGGGAAAGCCAGCCAGCGAGGCTGGTGTCGTCTGCTACCTTAGTAGGTAGGTACCTACCGCCCTTAATACGCAGACGGGACAAGGGAAAAAAATAAGAAGGCACTTGGGGCAGGCCAGGCGAAAATATTAGTACACTTTTAGGCTATGTACTCATTAAATCTGATCTAACATTTCCATCAGCCACTAAATCAGTACAGGTTTTTATGGATGCAATGCACCTGCTAGGTACTAAGGTAGGCACCCAGGTATCTAAGATAGGTAGGCAGATTGCACTCAGAAGCTTTGTCACACAAATCGGGCATTGTTGCAACTTGCAAGACAAACGATGAATCACCCAAAAATCTGGTTGAAGATGGCGAAACGGACTTACTAATCTGCTGCTGGTGTTCTCGTCGGCCAAGTGCTCTAATCCCCTGAGGAGCGAGCAAAGAATAGTGCGGGTAGTGACTCGCAGTGTCGCGATTCTGAATTTGCAGCAGGGATCTAAAAGGTTGAACGTAGGTCCTTGGGTTGCTGTTTCGATTGATCAATGAATTGACGTCCATACCTACCTAGGTAGGTACTATACTGACCTAGAGATGTTCGACGTCAGATAATTCTAGGTTGCCTCCAGGGCTGATTGCTGACCCAAAGAGGTAGCCTACCGGCCCGCTTAGATTGAAGGAGGGTGCCACGGACAGCAAAGAACCCCCCCTCTTCATCTCCTTCATCGATCAAACTTACATGTGTCCATACCTTCAGAGAATGAAGTGTATACATAAATGCGCCGGAAGATAAATCCAGAGCTCGATACCAGCATAGAGCCTTGCAATTGGTGTCGATCAAGTTCGCTCCCAACCTTTTTTAACCCACTTGGCTTGTTCTTGAATTTCGAGGTTGAAGCAATTCTTGAGATCATGCCAATGGGTGGTAGCTGTAGGCATCTAAAATGAGGAATTACGATGGCCCACACAAGTATGGCACCCCTTAGTTTCTGGGTAGCCAGTCCGACCTCTGTCTGTCAGCTAGACGGCATGTCTCTTTGCTGTTTGTTCTACGCCCCAACACTTCGCTGCGTTCTTCCAGCTGAGCTAAAATACATGTCGAGACCAAATTATGTGGCCGATCAGCCACAGCCCCAGTTGCTATTTTCGTACATCTGATGGAGGATGAGACGGTTGTTGTACGCTGAAGTGCCTAATCAGCATTTTCTTGCTTGGAGTTTGTTTCAACATCGACCATTCGCTTCATTAACAAATTCGACTTGCCCATCTGGAATGATCGGAACATCCTTTATCCGACTCAGCCACCTGCAAATAAAGTAACCACCGGCATGTGCTGTGGCCTCGCGTCACTGGATGCAGCCTGCTGAAGCTTGAATGGATATCATCATCAACACCATCCTCAACCACAAATAACACTCCATTGATCGCATCTCCACCACAGAAACTCTCTCGACAACCACTCACTGCTCGTCCCTACTTTAGATATCTCAGAATACATACTTACACCCCGTCGCCCGCCATGGCCGAGCGCAATCTCTCCCAGATCATCTCTCAGCTCAAGCACTCCCCCTCCATGAGCTATACTGATGCCAACGCACTCCTCTCAAAGGCCAAGCTCGCTTTACTCAAGCTTAACGCCCTGACGCCTTCTCCTTCGACCCCCACACAACTCCTGCCTCTTGCCCGTGAGACTTACGAGCAGGGCGCCTTATTTGCCATCCGCGCTCGCAATCCCGAAGCCTTCACCCGCTACGTCCAGCAGCTCCAGCCTTTTTACGAGCTGCCCGCTTCCGTTCTCCCACCCAACCTTCTCGAGCGTAACAAGGTTACTGGTCTGAGCTTGCTTCTTCTCTTGACACAGGGTCGATATGCCGAGTTTCACACTGAGCTTGAGAGCTTGGAGAACCGTGAAGGAGGTGGCGGTGACGTCGAGAGTGATCGATACCTGGGCTATCCTATCCGTTTGGAGAGATGGTTGATGGAAGGATCCTACGACCGGGTGTGGAAGGCCATGAAGAGCAGTGAAGTCCCTTGCGACGAGTACAGTGTGTTTTCCGAGGTAAGCCACCCATGTTCTCAGTCTCCCTGGCCAATCCATACTGACTCTATTGTAGATTCTCAAGAACCAGATTCGTTCCGAGATTGCTTCCAGCAGCGAGCGTGCCTACCCTAGCTTGCCTATCAGCTCCACAAAGTCCCTTCTCTTCCTGGATTCCGAGGGCGACGTCATTTCCTTCGCTCGCCACCGTGGCTGGATCGTTCGCGATGGTCATATCTACTTTCCCGATGCTGCCGAAGGCGAGAATGGCGACCAGAACAAGGAGATGAGCCAAATGGTGATAGAGAATGCTCTGGGCTATGCCCGTGAGCTCGAGACGATTGTATAATGAGTGCACTCCTTCACTAGCACCATAAGGAAATACGTAGACGAACATAGACAAGGAGAGAAGAACCGTGGATTGTTGTACAACTAATGTCAACTCGATGAGCTTGTTTTTCCAGGCGAGTCCCAAAAACAAGTATCAAACATACATCTTTTGAAAACGTGATTCCGTGATCTAGTGCTTCGCGCATATATAATCAGGCTAAGTTGCAACTACAAAGACATGACTCCTTTGTCATCTTCCTATCAACCAGTCGTCCAAGTTCAACTTTTCTTTTTGAGCTCCGAGATCTTTCGTCTCTTCTAACCGGCTCTTTTCATGCATCGTTGACTCGAAACTCCTTATCCCAGCTGCCCACTCCCATCATTAAATCTTCTTTGACTATGTTCTGCGAGCTTAGGCGAACAGCTTCAAGCCGCTTCCGTGCTTGCCAATTTCACAAACTTCGCACACGCGACACACAGTGCCCTTGTACTTAGTGTGGTACTTGGAGCCGTCAAAGGCACACTCCTCATACGCAGTACCGCTGTAGATAGGTGTATGGCTGGCAGCGCACACATCAAACTCGGCGAACTGGTCAAACTCTATCTCAATAGCATCGTTAGGGTTGCGTTCGCATTGAGCCTTGGTCTTCTTGGCCTGTAGGGATCGATTAGCAAATGAAGCAGATTAATAATCCCCGACTGTGGGATGACTTACGTTTTCTACAATCTTGGTGGCACCTCCGTTGGCGATAATGCGATTGGCAAAGCTCAAGGCGGAGTTGTAGTTCTTGTTTCGAATGGCTAATTGCATTGCACTAAGCAGAGCAAGTTGACGGTGGGGTACCTCAATCTTGGGGATGGTGAAGTAGGCCGACAATTCCAAACTTCTTTGAAGCTTCTCTGGGTCCTGAGTTATGACTTCAGGAGAGCCGAGTTGTCTTCTCGAGAGCTCAATACTCATAGCAACAGCGTATTCGCTGGCTGAGGTGATGAGCTTCTTGGCCTCAGAAACCTCATCTTCACTTGAAACAGCATTGACAAGAATGGAGTGTAGGATACCCTTAAAGATACCGATACCAGCCTCCAGTTTATTGGCCTTCATAGAATCATAACCAGCCTGAAGGTCGTTGGAAGCAAGGTGCTCCAGATCTCGAGGAATAATAGGCAGGACCTTTCTGGGATCTGTCTCGTCTAGAGTCCTGCGCACATAGTTTACCAAAGGTGGTAACCCCTCAGAGGCAGGAAGGAAAGTCTTGGAAGCTGAGTAGACTTCCAAAAAACGTGATTTGAGAGGCGCAAAATCGACAGCACCGACCTGGCGGTTAAGAAGCTGCATAGCAGTTTCAAAAGAGCCTCCGGCGACGTGGTCAACGGCCAATGGTGAGTTCCGTGCCCACATGTCGGCCTCGCTGCTGGCGGCACCACCTGCATCAACACTTTCAACGTTTACAAAGTCGCTGTCAGCCTCAGGAACATCATCATCTCCCATGTCCCAGCCGGCAACATCCTCGTCATCGTCATCAATGAGTGTGCCGTTACGCTTCGCAGATGAATCAACTTCCATGGCGTCCTCGAAGCCCGTGTTGGTGGCAGCAGGCTCATCCTCCAATGATAGGCCTTCAACCTGGCCAAGAAGAGCCTTCTCAAAGAAAGATTGTGAGGTAGCTTTGGTAGGCCAGGAGGCCTTAAAGGTGGGAACAACAGGCGCAGTGAGGGACAAGGGACTTCCTAGGGCAGGCAGAGTAAGGTCGTCCTCACTGAGGCCAGTAGCCTCTAGGATAGATCGGCACTCCTCCTCAAGACCATGAGACTTAGCGGTCATGTAGGCAAGAGGGTCTAGAACGAGTCAGTAAGAATCAGGAAAATAAATGATACAGGCACCTACAAAGGTCGATCTCCTTAAACATTTGGATACGGTCCTCAACCTCTCCAAGGTAAACAGCGTTCTGGAATCGTGACGTGAAGTCGCCACGGTGCTCTGCAATCTTGGCCATGCGGGCAAGCTTTGCACGGTCACCAGTGGCGAGGTATAGGAAAGACAGCTTGTCAAACTGTTTGAGCTTTTGGTAACACATCTCTACAACCTGGTGGTTGCCATGTGCCAGTGCTTCCGTGCTAAGACGGGTCCAGAATTTGGGCTTGTCAAGTTCCTTTGCCATCTCAACAGCAACATCAAGGTTACCGCACTCAACCGCAAGATCGAATCGAGTGGTAGGGTCCTGAACGAATTGGAGGGCGATTTCGGGGTAGCCCTTTTTCTGCAGATAGGAAATGATGGATTGGCCAACAAGACTGGAGTTTTGAATGATATGAAGCATTTCCTCGTAATTGCGCTTGACCAGAGCCAGCTTGAATCGGTATTCTGTAGGGTCGATCTGGAGGATGCGGGGCTTCGCGGCTCTATCAAGGCAGTACACGTTACGGCCCTTGACCTTGACCAAGTAAACGGTCTGATCAAGGGTCCTTACAATACCGTTGTCACCGTTCAGAAGAGTGTACTTGACGTGGTTAAGAGTAGAGTACAGCAAAACACCTGCATCGTCCCAAGTAGCGCTTTTGATACGAATGGTCTCGTGTAGAGTGCTGACCTGCTCAAGAGTCTTCGACACAATAGTGACATTGTGCTTACTCAGGAGAGCGGCATAAAGTCCGTCATTAGACCAGACGACGTACTTAACACCGTTGACAGCAAGCTCAGCAGTACTCTTCTTCTGCTGAATATCATAAAGATGGACAGCAGTGGGAGTGATGATCAACAGGTTGCCAGTACCTCCAAAATAGATATCGGTAGTGCCGGCGGGCGGCTTGAAGGATCGGGTAGTGTTGTTAGAGAGATCCTTGATGTCAATGGTCTGGTTGGCAGTATTTAAAACAGCAAATCTGTTGCGGGCAACAAAAATGGCGGAGCTTCCAGCACCTCGCTTGGACTCAGCGGGCTCAATCGCACCGGAACCATCCTTGGGTAGGTTGACCAATTCATAAGATCCTCCATCAGCTGGGGACGTGACTAAGATCGATCGTTCCGCAGGGTTGAAGGACAAGGTTCGGGGCGCGACCCAGGCACTGCCAAGCTTCTTGAGCGAGAGGAGTGTAGGGCTCTCGATGTTCTTCTGAAAATCATAAGACCTCACGTGCTTCTCTTTAGTAACGTAGAAGAGAAGGTTTTGGTGCACAGCAGAAGCAGGGCGCTCTCGCTCCAGCTTGAAGACCATAACACCATTGTCGTGACCAGCAGCAAAAAGATTAATCTCGGGATGGGCCGCAATAACCCAAAAGCGGTCATTCTCACGCTTGAAAGACTGGACAGCAGTTCTCTTGTTCAAGTCCCAGACGCGAATAGTCTTGTCCTCTCCAGCAGACAGAATGAGGTCCTGGTGCGGATGGAAGAGACATCCTGATGCATTCTGGAAGTGTCCTCGGCATGTATCAACTTCCCAAGCCTTAGTTTCGCTCATACGCCATAACTTCACCAGACGATCGTCGCCGGCGCTAACAATGAGGGGCATAGTGGGATGGAAAGCGACCCAGTTAACACCACGGTCGTGACCCTCGAGAACGAACTTGACAACAGCGTCAGTGTTGCCGAACATATCGGTCTGATTCTGGTTGGCGCGTGCCATCTGGTCCTCGAAGGACATCGAGGTAGGCGCCGAGTGCTTCTTTCGGAGGCCGGAGATATCCCAGACGCGGACGGACTGATCGAGAGATGCAGATACAACGAGGTCTTCCTTGGGGTGAAATTGAGCGCACATTGCGTAATGGTTGTGGCCGGTCATGGTACAAACTATCATAAGGTCAGCTCTGTAAGCAGCCAGGCCAAGGTTATCGTGTTAACATACTCAGCGACCGGTTCTGCCAGTTCCATATCCGAATGGTCTGGTCATCGGAGGCTGACAAAATCCAAGGAAGCTCATGATGGAAAAAAACGGTTCGGACATAATCGAGATGGCCGTTAAGAGTAAAAAGGCAACGCCTGGTCTGGTAAGACCAGACTTTAATCTTGTAGTCGTCACCGCCAGAGACAAAAAGCGGCTGCGTCTTGTGAAAGTCCACGCCGCGGACGGGACCATCGTGCTCTTCAAACCGATCAATTAGAGTTCCCATTCGATAATCCCAGAGCTGGATGGTCGAAGAGTGCAGTGAAACGAGGATCCATGGTCTGATGTAAACTTGTCAGCTTCGGGGCTTGCGATGCGGTTCAGCGATGTCGGACAACGAACCTCTTTGGGTGAAAGGCAATGCCTTTAGCTCTCGAAGATTTGGACTCGAACTGCGCAGAAGAAAGACCGTCAGTCCTGTCAAGATGTTTCATCGTCATGCTTCCATACCTTGGTCAACATTCCCGGGGAGGATTGCATTATGGCGGGGACGTGAAGCCGCAGCTTCGAGCATTAAGGGGTGGAACAATTCAAAACTTAATGGAGACAGCTGTTCGGCTTGCGTTTGGCTGGGTCGCAAGAGTCGGGGGCGAGTTGACCAGCACAGCACGGCGAAGGCAAGGTGAGGTGAGAAATAGAGGAGTTGTAAGGGAGAGAGAGATGTACTTGAATGCTGGCCAACGAAGCGAACTCCTAGGCTTAGGCAATTGAACACGATGGCTCAATGTGGGCTATCCTATCATGCTGGGGGAGCGCGAGTGGATCTCAGTGCAAAGCCACTGCGAATCATGGAACATTGTTCCCCCGGCGGAGGGGGCCAGGTGTTAAGTACTAATGGAAAGAAAAATTGGGGACAAGCTCCCTGAATGTGGCTGGCTAGGTACCTAGAGATGAACCTAGGTACCTACCACGCCTACCTACCACCCTACCTAGGTAGGTACCTGGGCATGGGTTCCAATCTATTGTTTCTGCCACGTACATAGTAGGCAAGGAAAGTGCTCCTTTCTATCGAAATCACTTTGCGCTAAGCCTAATTCAAACAGCTCCTACTTTAAGTCACGCTGTCAGATTCTAAGACCTACCTACTTAGTCGACAGATACTTACTAGTATACAGAGACGGTCAGCCTTCTTTGCCTATTTTCGTGCCCAGTATATATGCTGGCAGTTGAGAACTTGTCGCAACGTAGAAACCAATCTGTGGGCATACAATTCCTCAGTTTGGTTCCAAATTGGGGACTGCACCTTCACCACATGATTCAGTGTCCGTTCCTATCGAAGCTTTTGAGAGCTGTCCTTTGCTCCTCCATCGCTAGCAGCGAAGCTCTTAAGCTGCTACAATTATCGACTAGAAGCGACTATATGCACTATCTGACATAAGCTGCAAAGATGTTGTGTCTCTCACGATATATGGTCATGGCCGCGTTGGCTGTCACGGCTGCGTCTGCGTCCCCGTCGGTCAATGTGGGTATGCACGCTGCCTTCCCTCAAGGGCCATATCTGCTTGAGCTTCTGTAAGCTTATGATGTTTCTCCTGAACCATTCATGGATTAGCTCTAACGCCTTACAGTGAGACAGCTGCTGGGGAAAACTCGACTGCGTATTTCCCGCTTCTCGATAAGATTGCCAGTGGCCATTTTACATCAGCCAATTCAGACGCAGAGCTCTATCATCAGTTCCTTGAGGTTCTTCAGAAAGATAG
The DNA here is from genome assembly GCA_014899045.1 of Fusarium palustre. Classification (NCBI taxonomy): domain Eukaryota; kingdom Fungi; phylum Ascomycota; class Sordariomycetes; order Hypocreales; family Nectriaceae; genus Fusarium; species Fusarium palustre. The sequence continues at coordinate 33,204 of JAAVUH010000086.1, forward strand.
TCATATCGTCACACTCGATGCCCTTTCTACCTTCAAACTATCCCTCTCCCTACGTGCCTCCGCACCGCGTATTGAAGCCCATTACCAATATTATAGTACGGCTGTGGACCCCGGTTCTCAAATAGACATTGCCGATGACTGCCATAGCTGGGCTTTAATTGACAACCAAAGATACTGTTCCCCAGGGCTTGATACGGCTGTTGACGGCAAAGTAGCCTCCGAGTACGTTTGGTAATTACCACATACCCATCCTTCATTTCTAACATAGATAGACAAGCAAAACTGCTGCCATTTGATCGAGTTCTAGGACTTGGAAAGGATGCCATCCTTTATGCTGATCCTACGCACAGCTCTTTTGGTCCATTCCATGATGCGCTCTCGAAGGCTGCAAGCCAAGGTGGTCTTTCCTATAGGCTGCGGTACCGTCGACGACCCGGTGTTTCCAGTTCTTCCTTGCCTGTGAGCGGCTACGGTGTCAAACTGGATCTGAAGCGGACTGATTATATCGTGATTGATGATCGTGAGGCAGGCCAGGAGACCCCCAAACAGCATGTTGTGGCCGATGTTGATCTTGACACTAACGAAGAGGTTGCTGACCTGAAACCTCTTTCATCTTCCGAGCTAGCATCTCTGGGTCTCAAGACTGCGTCTTTCATCCTCAAGAGCGACAACCCATTGAATGCTTTGGTAAAATCAACACAAGACTTTCCCAAGTTCTCGGCATCCATTGCCTCCCACGAAGTTGCGCATGGGTTTGCTGAGGAGCAAGAGCAAAACGTGGCGGCTGGCGTGCCTAGCGGAATCAATTTCCTTTGGATGAATGGCGTACAACTCATTGAACGCCAAATTGAGCCCTTCACACTCATAGAAATGATCCGGCGTGAACGTAAGCTTGTCGATGGTGTACGCGAACTTGGCTTTGATGGCCAACAGGCTGTCTCACTCTTGGGGCATTCCGAGGTTGCCAGTTCTAAAGCTGATGATGAACCTCCAAGATTTGACTGGACTGATCGGCTGGAGGACGGGAAAGCCGTTATGTGGCTCAACGACCTCGAGAAGGATGCCCGGTATCAAAAATTCCCAAGCGATCTGACTGCGGTATGTAAATATTTGGGCCCTGTAGCTACTACGTCGCTGATTATCATATAGCTCCTCCAGCGCGCATATCCGGGTCAGCTCCCACAGGTCGCTATCAATCTCTTTCATGTCGTTGCACCGGTCGACTTTACCAACCTTGAAGATGGAAGAGCTTTCGGACAATTGGCTCAGTTCATGCAACGCGGGATCACTATTCGCTTTGGTATTGTTCCATTAGCCTCCACTCCTGCCTCTATCGCCCAAGCCAAGGTCGTCTATCATTTGATGGAAACTTACGGTTTCGAATCTCTCATCGTCTATCTGCAAGAAAGTGAAGAGGGTCCCGAAGGTGCGGCTGATAAGAGGTCGTTCTCTAAAGCCATCAATGGACGGGAACCGCTACCATCAATGACCAAAATGACCTTAAGCGAAGTTCTTGAGGCCAAGTCTTACGAGAAGAGGGTCAAGGCAGGCCAGGCCTGGGCAAGTCGACTCAATGCTAACACTATCGTGCGCCCGATTCTCGTCAATGGCATAGCTATCCCACGCGAAAAGAATTGGATACAAGTAATGGGTCAGCGATTGTCTGAGGATCAGCAGACAATTCAGAAAGCAGTGTACTTTGGGCACATTAACGAGGGAGCGCCAGTTTCGGATCTCTTTCTTAATGTTGCTCTTTCAAAGAGAAACGCGTATATCTTCCCCGATGATGATAAGACTCTTCGTATCCTGGACGTCAACAAGCTATACACAGATCATGCAGAACTATTTGGTAAAATAGCTGTCTTGCCTGCTGATGCTGAGAGCACCAAAGAAGACTGGGCCGTGCTAACCGTCATCGCCGACCTCAACACTGCCAGTGGGCAGGATCTTCTGCTTACTGCTCTTGAATTCAAACGCAACAGTCAGGGTGTCAGGCTTGATCTTGTTCATAATCCCTCTTCACCTTTGAATGCTCATGCCATCAACGGTGCGTTCAAGCTCGCCGAGGTTAAACTTGCCGAGATGAAGTGTAAGGACGACCTGAAGGCTGTGCTTGAAGCATCGTGGACAGCTGAAGAGGATGGTTTTGGTACTGCTCTAGCTAACTTTCTGTCTACTTCCAACATTCAACCCGGTACAAGGGGCCTGGTCCTCAACGGCCGATTCGTTGGACCCTTACCACCTAGTCTCTCTTTTGGGGATGATGACCTGGAGCAACTTTTGGAGTTTGAACGACGTAATAGGATCCTTCCTGTTTATGCTGCGGTCAAAGAGCTCGGCTTCATGGATAAACTATCTGATCCCATTACAGCTGCAAAGCTCACATCCATAACGGCGCTTTCTACCATCTCTGACCTTCCTCAGGGTATATTTGAATCCGCCCCATCCATACGAAGCACCCTTTACAACACTTGGAATTCGACGCACAGCGCTATTGAGGTCGGCAAGCCAGAAACTGCAAGCGTCCACATCGTCGGTCTCCTCAATCCCGCTAGTGAACAGGGACAGAGATGGGCTCCTATTCTTAAGGTCTTGTCGGAACTTGATGGTATATACCTGAAGCTCTTCATGAATCCGAAGGAATTGACAGGAGAACTCCCCATCAAACGCTTCTTTCGCTACGTGCTTGATCCCACGCCATCCTTTGATGATTCTGGTCGCGTCCAAAGCCCCAAGGCTACCTTCAAGAGCCTTCCTTCAGAAGCACTATTGACGGCAGGCATGGATGTCCCTCCAGCTTGGCTGGTGGCCGCCAAAGATTCCGTACAGGATTTAGATAACATCAAGCTTGGTTCTGTTAAGACAGACATCGATGTTGTTTACGAATTAGAGAACATTCTTATTGAAGGCCACTCGAGGGACGGCAAGCGGGGTGCTCCAAGGGGTGTACAATTGGCGTTGGCGACCGAAAAGGATCCTCTCATAACAGATACCACAGTTATGGCTAATCTCGGATACTTCCAGTTCAAGGCCAATCCCGGATTCTACAGTATTCGACTTAAGGAAGGCCGCAGCTCAAAGATCTTCACCATTGAGAGTGCTGGTGCCCAGGGTTATGCTGCTGTTCCTGGAGACGAAGGTACAGAAATTGCACTCATGGACTTCAAGGGTACGACCCTATACCCACGTTTGAATCGCAAGCCCGGAATGGAAGAGGCTGACGTCCTGGAATCACCCGATAACGACAAGAATGGCATTGTTGCCAAGGGCCTCAAGTTTGCGGAAGGTCTTCTTGGAGGTGCCAAGTCACCCAAGGAAATCTCAGCTCAAGAACATGCTGAAATCAATATCTTCAGCGTTGCTAGTGGTCACTTGTATGAACGTATGCTCAACATCATGATGGTTTCAGTTATGCGAAACACCAAACACACAGTCAAGTTCTGGTTCATTGAGCAGTTCCTCTCTCCGTCCTTCAAAGAATTCATCCCGCACATGGCAGCTGAGTACGGATTTAAGTACGAGATGGTCACCTACAAGTGGCCCCACTGGCTTCGTCAACAAACGGAAAAGCAGCGTGAAATATGGGGATACAAGATCCTGTTCCTCGATGTATTGTTCCCTCTCTCTCTCGACAAAGTTATCTTCGTTGACGCGGATCAAATTGTTCGAACCGATATGATCGACCTCGTAAACCATGACCTCGAGGGCGCGCCGTATGGCTTTACGCCCATGTGCGACTCACGCACCGAGATGGAGGGGTTCAGGTTCTGGAAGCAAGGCTACTGGGCTAATTATCTTCGCGGACTACCATATCATATTTCGGCACTCTATGTTGTCGACCTCAACCGCTTCCGCCAGCTAGCAGCGGGAGATCGCCTTCGGCAACAGTACCATACACTTTCAGCCGACCCAAACAGTTTGTCCAATCTGGATCAAGATCTCCCAAATAATATGCAGTTCGCCATTCCAATCCACAGTCTTCCTCAGGAGTGGCTCTGGTGCGAAACCTGGTGTAGCGATGAGAGTCTGACCAAGGCACGTACTATAGACCTTTGTAACAATCCACAAACAAAGGAGCCCAAACTCGATCGTGCAAGGCGCCAGGTCCCAGAATGGACTATTTACGACAATGAGATTGCGGCCCTCGATCGACGGCGTAAGGGTATTACAGGCAAAAACGAAAACGCTGAAAGCAGTGAATTGGAGAATAGATTGCATACAAAGGATGAGCTCTAGACTACAAGCTGTTCATATTCTATTCGCAAGCGATCTAGTATTACATAACTCGGTAGCTTTGGCCCATACAGAATTGAATTACACATAGATAGTCCCCTCCCTGGCCTAGTTCAGCAATACAAACTGGAGGCATTTATTTAGCTTTCCAACAAGCATTTGAGCCAACAGTGGGCCATGACTATTGAGCACCTGGGCTTATTGTTTTCTGGTACAACGGTGACCTGAAACTCCATATATTGGCTGATTGTCTGTCAGATTGCGTGATTCGTTGATGCCCTTTGGTCCAGAGATGTGGCAATACCACCGATGCTAGCCTTATCGCACTGAGGGAAGCCACTGACGTCAATCAATCATCTGCTTCTGTAGTGGTTGTATCTTTCGATCAGAAGATAAAGTATCACATGTCGTTGTTGACAGTCCCGACAGTTTAGAGCTTGTTTTGAGTTAGCTCATAGCTGCAACCTGACCCGTCGCCCTTATGAAAGCGAATCTTAAGTCTTGGTTTCGAGGGGAGGCTCTTCGGATCACCATGATCCTCACAACAATATATGGTCAAAAATCACAACGCGCAGGACAAGGCAGGTATGTTTCGAGATAGTATCCATACCTTTCATGAACTCTCCTCAAGTCCCAGCAAGATAATCTGAGAAAAATTTAACATGTAAGTGATTGATTTCTCCATCAACAAGTCATTGTAGGGTAGGCTAATGAGTAAGTACTCCGTGTATACTTTACAATTTTAACCAATTCGCCTCGCTTCTCGTCTGCTGTGTGTACATGCTCAAAAGCCCTCCCAAAACTTGCCGCTAGTAAACATGCCCATTCCAACGCTTAATATGCTAATCCTGGCTATGAACTCCACTGATATCTTCATGACTTCAGGCCATCCAGTATGTTTAGCTAGAAGCATATGGAGCACAACGACAGATCGGTTGACCCACTAGTGATTCCAACAACCATCTATAGAATCTGGATGAGTGACGTAGGCAGGATGTATCCAATTCGTACTCAAGTCTTCCATTCCCTTCCACAAACGCCTCGTATATGTAGTAAGTATATTCGCGTCTATTCCCATGCCAGAAGCCCCGAGTCCTCGTACACCGTATGGAGTGATATCTCTCATACCAAATAAATAAAACAGACTTCGGATGCTCAATGTCGTTTTCTGAGCCCTGAGCCACAATTGTCCCAAATGTCTTGTTATGTCCGTCGGCCTCAAATGTGAAGGAGAGGCTACCGAAGAAAGAAAGATGCCGGGTATCACAAATGCTGGATAATCAAGACACCTCGCTCCTTTACCAGATTGCAACCACGAGGGAAAAAAAGAAAGAAAGAAAGAAAGAAATCACGTCCAGTGCTCAAGATTGACTTGTCTCGCGCTCTTCTTGGATTGAAGCCATTGACGATGGCTGCCCAACACCCAGCATTGAGGAATGACTCAGGGGTGGCATTCCGGCTGATGTCTTAACACCAGTGGCCGAAGGAGCACCACTGGGTGCAGCTGTTCCGTTTATGATTTTTTGTTTCGTAAGCTGGGCCGGGTTGATGCCGTTTTCACCATTAGCGGTCTGCGCGTTGGAACTGTCGGCCGAAAGTTCTTTATGCAATGGCGATGAGGGAGAATTGGACTTCTTGCTTCGAGAATCGCCATTGACAGTATTGGCCCCACGAGAAGAATTACGAGGGGAGACTCGGCCAGTCTAATAATTAGGTCAATAAACATTGTGAGTATGTCCGAGATTATGAAGCTTACCTGTTTGGCCCAACGGAGACCACAGCTGTTACAAAGATCTCTCTGACCACTGGGTCCTCGACGCCACTCGGGCGTGTTCCTTGTGTGGCAGTTTGCACAGTCCCGAACGACGTTACCGACTCCCTTTCTTCTCTTACGCTTCTTCTTGCTAGAAAGTAAACCTCCGAGTTCCTCGGCCAATATGCGATTCACCTTCTCCATCTGTCGTAGTTCGAATTGCCAACTGGAGCATTTGGTGGTTCTTAATTCGTCGAAAATGTTGTCTTCTGAGGCCAGAGCTGCATCCTGAGTACCTGGTGCGAGTGCGCCACCGGCAGGCTGCGAGACGTGGCCTGTCGCATGGCTTTCGCTACCGTTGTTGGATCTCGGGGTAGCAGCGATAGACCTGGAACCAGATGCGTTGGCAGGCGCGAGGTTGCGTGAAGAAGCCTTTAGTAGTTTTGTTTGAGCGAGCAAAAACGATGGTTTTTGACCTTCGGAGGCGTCACCTGGGTAAAGAGTCGTCTGTGCCTGCAACACTTGGCCTCTGCGATTCTGAACCTCATGCTTGCAAGTAACGGTTTTCCCGCGCCTTGCCTTTTCCATCGTTCGCCCGAACTCAGGTCGCGATTCTTTTCGCATAAGATCCTGTATACTGGTTCCGACTAGGCTGTCGGGCTGAAGGTCGAGTAACGACCTAATGTTTGAAGAGACATACAAGAAAAGGCCTGATGTCGAGAGCTTTGTCCACAATTCGCTATCACCGATACCTCCATTTGCTTCAAGATTGCGGCGGCTCAAAGCGAACACTGGTCGCTTCCGACCCACCAGAATAATGCACTTTCGACCTTTCCCTTGTTCGACAAATAGTGAACCGTGACTTTCGAACCACGTATAGCCGCTATGTTTTCTCCGTATTCGAAAGACGATATTTACGGGGTTCCCAGTAGTTGTGTCCTTTAGTTCTCGCGTGACAGGAACAATATCGGACGGATGGCAAACAGTCGAAAGTGAGTTTCCAACAAGATCAGCGGCCTCATATTCCAAAACTTTCTTGCATGATGGCGAGAGATATAAAAAGAGACCCTTTAGTGAAAGGACGTGGACGACGTCGTCTGTATTCTCGAGGAGCATCTTGTCCCAGGATTGCTTGTGCCAGTCTGATGTTAAACCCTTCGGACTGAACTGCTGTAGCAGAGTTGATACATCGTCCACACCCAATGTCTGACCATTTTCGGGCTCCCATTGGCTGGATTGTGGTGGTGTCCAGATATATTGACCGATGTCGCTGTGTTTGTAGTTCACCTTGACACCTCCTAGGTCTTGGTTAGATGCTATTGCATCAGGGCATTCCACAAGATCAATCTGGAAGCCAATAAAGTATCTGATTTCATCCGTATCCCAAGGGATGGGAATCATGGTTAAAAGATTCAAGAATGGCTTCCCGCCCTTTCTGTAGTTGATGAGGCTTTGCTGGACTTCTCTGCCCTCATGAACCATCTTCTTCAAGTTGTACACGGCACCATCGTCAACAAATTCGCGCTTGGATCCTGCCTCAACTTTGCCATCGGGGGCTTGGAGAAACCGGCAATTTTGTCCGACAATCTCGTGGCGGCTGTAACCAGTCAAGTTCTGGAAGTTGTCAGAAACATATATAATGGGGCAATCGTTCATGGAAACGTCGCAGACAACGAATGCACATGACATATCAACGGCACCGAGTTGAATCCGCGGATTCTTGCGGGTAGCAACTAGCCATAAAGCTTTGAGCATGTCGAACCCGCTCTTCGAGTATATCGTCTTTTCTTTTGAATCTCTGGGCCCATCGCCGGTTGATGGTGTCGTGGCCACTGATGCACTGGTGGGCTGGGTGACGGTTGTCGATACGGTTCCATGTGACTGTTGCTGTGGAGGAGAAACGACAGATCCAGAAGCAGTTGAAACCTGCCGGGACAAAGGAGGTAAATTTTGACCGTTATCCCCGCTGTTTACGTTGTTATAAGACTGATGGTTATTCATCATATTATCGCCCGGCTCTTCTATTGTATCCACGGTTGTATTTGCAGGGACTGGAACGGAATTCTGCCGAGGAGGGTTGCTTTGGTTCATATTCATCGAACGGCCGTCAGGAGACAAATCCATAAAATCGTTACCAACTTGGACTTGGGGAGTGAGTTGGCCCTGCGGAAATTGTCCGATGGATGGAGAATAAAGGTTCATGGGCGAGCCGGTACCTGCCATCTGCGCCCCAACGCTCATACTGGCAAACGTATTAGGCATCATCGAGCTCATCATATCAGGAGAGATAGCCGAGTAGTCGTTAGGGTCAGCTGTCATGTAGTTGCCCATTTGGTCCATGCCGATAGAGGTATTAATGGTTGGAAAACCTGCTCCTATAGGCTGGTTGAATTGATAGGAGTTAAGGTCGCCGTTATCAGTCCCAAAAGTCATTATATCGCCGTTACCGACAGCAGACATCCGTCTTTGCCCCTGGTGATGTTGCTCCTGATGCTGTGGCATCTGGAACTGGCCCATATGGTTAGCAAAAGCCTGAGGCATGCTCGGCCGACGGTATAGCTTGTCTTGATTATCGCGAACAATGTCGTCAAGGGAATCACCTCCTGGAAAGTAGGAAGGGTCATTCATGTTGTGTTGCATATGATTCGGTTGATTCTGCTGCATGCGTTGTTGCTGCTGCTGCTGCTGCTGAAATTGTTGCTGTTGTTGCTGTTGCTGATGGGGGGAGTAGAAGCCATCCATAGCGACAGCATCTGGCTGGACAGCTTAGCCAGGCGCTCAAGAAAAGATGTTAAGCGGGCGTTATCCCGTATGCACACTGCGCAGAAGGCAGATGGTGCCCTAAAACAAGTACCAAGGGGTTGGTACGTAAGGCTGGCCACTTGGTAAAAGGACCCTTGGCTGCACAAGAAGAAGGTGTTTCAAGTATCGGCAAATGCCAACAATACAGAGGCTGATGATGTCGGAAAATTGGAGAGTCGTGTGGATCGATGAGTCGAGTCGAGTCGGGATCGGGTTGATATTTGACGTGATAAATCAGCCCGGGTAGATCAAGCGACCGAGCGAGAAAAAGAGAGGGACAGGGTATGGATAATCGTGGACGGCAAATGCGCGGGGGTGGATATTCGTGCTCGCTCGAATTCGTACTCAAGGTTGAATTATGACTCGAAATTCGTCGGTGGAAAGCTCGGAACAGGAGGAAACAAGCGATCAGAGGTGGATGCGCGGAGAGCAATTTTTTTGCATTCAGTCGGGTCGGGTCGAGTTGTAAGGGGGTTCAAGATCGCTTCAAAGTCGTTTGGAACGGGAAAGACGAGAGGGATGGAGAAGTAGAGTAACGGTATGGCAGAAGAAGAATGGGAATGCGTGAGAAGCGGATGGGAGTGTGGGTGGGGGAATGTAAGTACCTTACTAGGATCAGACCAGGCAGAACGGCTTGGGAAAGGATGGTACCTACGGTTAGTACTGTACAGTGGGAGGGGAGTGGCAGGCGAGAGAGTCAAGTGTGGCAGGGTGGATGGATGGTGGAAAAGCAAGACCGAATCAATGGATGCGCTGGGACTGGGCAGTTGCTGGGCTAAAGTTGGCTGACTATTGATCTTGAGGGGTGACTACTGGTTTCTGCAGTTGACCATTTCCCGTTTTCCGTCCGTTGCGCAGGCAGGACCAACCAAGTACTGTAAGTGCATGGGAAGGAAGGGGTGAAGGAGGTGGGAACCGAATTCGACTTTTCCACTTCCCTTCATAAGAACTACCTAAGGTACTAAGGTAGAACGGTACGACGGTACTTGGGTCTACGCTTAAGTCTCGGTGTCATGGAGAGGTACCCTGCCAGCCTGCCGAGGGGCGGCGCACCGTCTACCCAATGTGGGGAAAGGGACTTGAGGGGCGTCAGGAGGGCTAGTGGGCAACAGAAAAGTTAGCCTTCAAGCCTTGGCTTACAAAAATAAACAACACAAAATGTCGTACCTGGATAGCATGAGCTGCTCTGGTAATTCGTCTGCCTGTTGTGCTAACAGCGACCAATTTTGGACCTTCCTAAAGGCATCTACAGATACAGCAAAACAACCTGCAGCTCAGTACACACTGGCTACTAACCTAGGCATTTTTTGAGCACCTGGTAATATACAGCAAGGCACTGGACAGGTAGCGACAGGCATTCAGCAACTCGGCACAAGGGGGGCCGGGGTTCCAAAGGACGGGAAGGCCCTGTGCTTCGCTTCTCTCCGCTGCTACGGCGCGGTAGCGAGACGTAATCTTTCTCATGGAAGTCAACTCACCCAGTGCTTCTGGCTAACATCACCTCCGTTTTGGGAGGGAGATATGCGAATTTGCGCCAACTTGACTATTAAAGCCATTGGGTCCAACTTGTGAACAATGCGTGTTTCTCCAAAAGATGAAAAATTCATGCTTATACTTACCTAGGTAGTAGGCCTTGGTATGTCCATGATACCCTGCATTACCATGTCTCGAAATCACTAGCACACCCGGCTGTTCCTTGCAGACCATAAAAACTAAGATCAAGTGTGAGGATCAATAGTTCAACACGCCCCTCGAGGTGGCTACTTTGTCAGTCATGCCCAATGACAGGTACCTATCCGTACCTGTATTCCAGTTTGTGTAGGTTGTTTTATTGGAGTAACTATACCCTGGGCAGGCACAGTGTCTTTCTTGGCCCGATAGCCCGATGTCGATTCCCTACACTTGCCTAGTAGGTATCTACTCGGTAACCTGGTGCTTTTCCCATTTACCTATGGGCGTACGTGGTAAGTATGATGATGTATTTATTAACAGAGCGTTTTCACTGCTAATCTCTGTGCACTTACTTAGAAGGTTTCCTTACCTATATCTTATAGCCAATTAGTTGTTATGGTCTAGGTAGATTATGAGTAAAACAGCCTGAGACGACCGCAGCCCATGCGTATATTGCAAGTCTATTCTTTCATTCGATATAAGTTAAGCAGCCTTCCCTTCAAAAATACTCTCCTTCGACTTAGATCAAAACTTAGCCAGGTCACTATGTCTTGGAGTACCACTGATATGGCGATTGGGCCCCAGCCGTCCCGCATCTAAAGATAAGACAAGACAGTTAATCATTCCATCTCTCCCTCGACCTGTTGGGCAAACTGCTGTAATGAATGGGTTTCCGATTCACTGTCTCACTCCTATCAGCAGTAGTGTTTCACCATTGAGGTCTAGCCATGCATTTCAAAGTCTTCGAGTCATCATAGAATACCATTAAAAGGCATTGATGAGAAGCTGTACATTTGCAAAATCACAATAACACCAAATAAACGAGTGATCAATCAAAATGATAATAAGCATATTCATAACTCTAATGTCGCATTAAAGGGCGCTGTGTGATGTCAAGTATATAACCTTCCTAATCAAAAAGCCCTCTTATTTTTGCCTCGACGCCTGGTTCCGACGTCCTCTATCTCTTCTCTTGCCTATGCCCAGGGCATGATATTTCTTTTGATGTTGGTTTTGAACCCGCCCTAGCGAATCTAGGAGTGTCACGCCCTGTCGCATCGATACCAGCATCGCCCTGTGGATGTTCGTCTGCCACAAGCGCTTGACAGCTGACCGGGTTCCTGGTCTGAAGCTGGCACCTTGTGGTGATCACTTTGGTATCATCTGGAAACAAATTTCATGTCCCGTAAAATTCGCACGCTTATCAATCCGATCTTACTCTTTTAGACTCACGCTTCGTGACTCCATATGAATAACTTCCATCGCCGCTCATTGAATCCCAGCCACGCGGCGCTTCGCAATAACCAATACTGATGAGGTCCACGTCTAGTTGAAGAATCCCATGATAGTTTGTTGCGCCTGAGGAGAGAATTGTTGCAGAAGCGGCGAAGGATCAACCGAAGTCGACTGCAGGAGTCCTTTGGTGACTTGGACTACGCGGTTGGCTGTCTGTCCTACAAGTGTTTCCGCCTCGAGGGCTTGAGCAATGAAAACGAAGACTTTGCCAACCTGGTTAACAACAGCTGGGTGCTGTCTAGAAGGTGAAAGACGACATGTCAGCTCTTCCGGACCACAAAAACGTAGGCCTAAATAACGAAAGTACTTACTTTTCAATCAGCTCAGCCAAGTATGCATAGGCATAGGGCGCCGCTTCCTCATCATTTATCACAGGCAGAGTCTCGACCCACTGCGTGATCACATTTTGCACGTCATTTACAGTGCTGGCGTTATAGTGAAGAATCTTGGCGATTGCTGCGCACGCATTCTCAGTCGCATACACATTGTCCTCGTTACGAGCATCGGGAACCTGGGCAACTTGGAAGAGGAAAGGTACCGAGCTCCCCAAGAACTGGGCCCATGGTGCTCCACCACGGTGTGCTGCCACTCCGATGCCGTAGGCCGCTGCCTGACGAATAGCCGGAGAAGGGTCTCGGCAGCCGTCAATCAATGGTTGTGTGATGAAGTTGACATACCGCGTGCTTTCGGGACCGCAATATTCGAGGACATCATCCATGATACAGAGGCCCCACTGTCGCTGGGTAGGGTCAGGAGAGCCGAGAAACCCTTCGTATGTGGTCATCAAGCGCTCCCAAGCGGGCAAGAATGCGGCACCGTGGTTTTTGAAGATGGCATGGAATGCCTTGTTCATATCCGACAGCAGGGTCTGATCGTCCTCAATGGCCATCAGAGTATCTTCAGCCTCATCCTCCACGTCGTCGGCGGTGGCTCCTTCCTTGTCCTGTTCACGTTGCGCAACACGATCCTTGTAATCCTCCAGTGCAGAGTGAACGGAGTCGATAAATCGGTTAAGATGATCAGTAGAAAGACATTCCCTTCCTACAACCTCGACAGACTCGTAGAAGCATTGATACATCTCGGCAAGAGTGTCAATGGCAGGTTCTGCAGTCAGGACCTCGAGAAGTTTGTCGACCGTGGCGCTCCATAGACCCCTGAGTTCGGCAGACTGAGGTCCGTAGGCCTTCTTGTAGGAACTCAGGAGCTGAGGGACAAGCTTGGCAGAGATGTATCTGACAGGGTCATGGAAGAAGAATGCAAGACCGGGAAGCGCAATCTTCTCCATAATCTCCGAGACGTAAGGCGCAAAAGAAGCCTCGAGAACTTGGGCGTAGACAACCAAGAGTTCTATAGCCATGTGTTTATCGTCCATGGTGCTCGTCTTGATACCGATCATCTTACCCTTAAGCGGAACAAGCTCCCATCCCTCCTCGTTCTGCATCTGCTCGACCTGATCATCGTCATCCAGCAGCTGAATATCGGCCTTGGCTACGGCGAGTTCAAGCAGAGGGGGCATGACGTTATGAAGGAAAGGGAGGAAGTCGGATCCGAGGACACGACACATACGACCCCAGCAGTGCATGAGGTACTGTGCCTGGGGGTCATCAGCGTCGGTGATGTTGGCCTGGATATTGGCAAGGAGGTTGACAAGGGTCATAGCATCTTGTCCAAGGCGGTCCTTTCCAACAGCAAGAGCAATCAACGTAGCACATTCCATAGCCTTGGCACGAAGAAGTCGGTACTCCTTCTCGCTTTGGTTCTGGAGAACATTAACAAGGAGAGGCATGAGAGTATCGTAGTACTTGGAAAAGGCCGCCTCGGCAGCATCAGCAATAGTGGCAATGGTCGAAAGAGCTTGCTCCTGGACGTATCGCTTGTCGTTTTGAAGAAGCTGGAAAAGTTGCGACAGAAGCTCATCTAGGTATGGCTCAAGGGTGGCTTTCTCAGCCTCCTCACAAAAATTGACAAGGGCAGCAGCTGCGTGAGATTTGACTCGGCCCTCAGGGGAGCTCAAAACAGGAATAATGGCCTTGAGAACACGGTCATAATAGTCGGTTTGCATTTTGGGGGCAAAATCAGTGCTCATCTGACCAAGAGCATTGCAGCCAGCCCATCGGACGCGAGGGTGAGGATCTTGAAGCGCAGGGACCACCAAATCAAGCACCTGGCTGAGCTCACCAATCATGAGATCCCGGCAACCTTCTGAGATGGCTGAGATAGCCATCAGGGCAGCGTGTCTGTCCCTCCAGGCCATAGATGTCATCATGCGAGGGAGCCAATTGAAAGTAGGAGCCAGAATGGTCTGGCCTCCAAGCTTGTTTGCAAGCCGGTCCATGGTCTGCTCGCCAGCAACATGGTTCTGATCACTCTCGTCCTGATCAAACTGTAAAGTCGTTAGTTATAGGATTGCTCAATAAGGCGATTGGCGTTCTTTAAGCACATACATCGTCTGATGCCATCCACTCAGACGCATCGTCATCATCTTCGCCAAGATCCGTCATGAGACTCAAACACTGCGTAATCATATCGTTTGTGTAAGAAGGGTCCTTGCGGCAAACAGAAGGCGCATAGTCGGCGAAGGTAGCCATAAGTTCCAGGGCGTTCTGGCGACAGATATTATCGAGTTCCTTGTCCTGGACTACAGAGATGCTGAATTGAACAAGATTCGAAAAGAGAGGCTTAAACATCTTGGGGGCTGACTCAGCGAGATCGATAAGAGCAAGGAGCGCTTTACTGAGGTCGTCGGAGTCTTGTGTATCCTTGATCGGGGGAAGAATGTTGAGCACATCAGGAATAAGGGCGTAGTATTTGGCCTGTCCCTTCTTGCTTATGGTTCGGAAGAATGAGGCAAAGGCTTCCATGGCGGCAAGGCGGACCTGCAGCTGTCGTTAGCGGCGCAATGGCATACGGTGTGGACAAAATATCTGCCCCACGGGAAGGGGTATATACCATAACGGCGTCGTCTTTGAATCCTTTTTGGAAAGCTTGAAGAACGGCTTCCTCGTGTTGCTTCTCGATGATTGCAGGGGTGGTAGCAAACACTCGGAACGCATTTTCTCGCTTCTCGGCCTCGGGCGCTTGGCTAAGCTGGAAGAGAGCACTGAGCAGGTCAGGCCAAGCATCACCTATTGCAGAGAACATTTAGCGGAGCCCGAGCGAGCACAAAGAGCAGCCCTGGAGGATGTGGTACTAACCGTTCTCCGTATATTGTCTGGCTAGCTCGGCAACAGCATCACTAATCTTGTTACGAACAAGGCGATCAGACTCAGCGGCGAGTGTCTCGAGAAGTTTCTGTCGAATGACGGCGGCTTGGTCCTTGGTCAGAGAAAGAAAGAGGTCCATGCTCTCTCCAGCATCGTTCTTGCGTGTCTTGGAAGCAATTCGACGAAAGATAACAGCGGCGAAGGATCGAGTCGCATTGTCGCCAGCGCCTTGAATTTGTTCCGCCAATCCCATCAACAGAACCTCGGGACGACTGGCGGTCCAGTTGTTCTGCAAATGCTCCTCGGCTTGAGATCGTATACTGTTGTCGGGGGACTGCAGAGCCTGCAGAAGCTGTGAAAGCTCTGCATGGACATCTTGCGGAAGCAGAGACATTGTTGTGGAATGCTGATGGTGATGTCCACCAGCAGACAATAAAGAAAGTTGGGTTTCAGTCGAGGGCTACCAGGAAGGTATAAGATGGCAACCGCAGAATACCTAGGCAAGATAAAGAAGGGCTGTAAGAAAGCTACGAGCCTTTTAGTATACGTAGGCTCTGTTCGCCGCGGCTTGGATATGAGGGACGAGGTTTCCAAGATCCCAGGTGGTGGGAGATGGGAAAGAAAGAAGAGAGGGATGGATGAGGTGGAAGCAAAATCAAAGTGGGGGAGGGGAAGCCTAAGTTTCAAGGGCCACCAAAGTACCTTAGCCAGCAAATTTGCGGAAAAGATACTTCACGTGCAACTTGGCTGAGCCCAAAGGAAAAGAAAAAAAAACAAAGGGTGCGTGGTGACCGGCCAGTCCCTAGTGTGATCTTTTCGGGGTCGTTAATTGTTTATTTTCCTCACCATCCTTTATCGATAACACTCTCAAACGTGAGGTTTATAGTTCCGTCTTGGAAATAACACTGAGATTCTTATTAGTTGCAGTTTTTGACGATATATTTTATAATGAGAACAATCGAACCTCGTTGAGAAGCAAGGTATCTTTCTTACCACCCAACAGCCAGAGAGCACTTTACTAAGTACTTAGGTAGGAAGGTAGGTACAGTACCTACCTAGATAGACGAGGAGCTTTTGGTGAACCAGAAAAATAGATATTGGCCAGTCAAGATATGCATGCATTGTTTTGTTTGTTCTGGTAGCTCCGCTAAAGCTACGAGTAACCCCACCACACCGCCAGAATGTCCTTTGTTACCGATGTCAAGACTCTTGAACAAGTAGATAGTCAAATCGTTCAAACCGATGCTTCAAGTCAACTGCCAAGAGACTAGGGTCCGTGTTTCACAGAGATCTTGCACAACACATATCTCGGGATTCGATAAAAAAAGAATAGCAACAATGAAGAATCAATCTAAGTTGCTATCTGCCTTGTTTAACGCGACTCTAACAAGCCTTGGGCGCAAGCTTGGGTATGTATCACAGGCAGGTATTGGAACTGGGGAGTTTCTTGCCTAGGTACATCCGTATTGTATGTAGTCAAGTCGAACAATGCATACGCCGATCTGTTCCTGGTAGATAAAGCTTCAATGATCAGCTCTGTCGAGTCATTGCGAAGATGTTCGGAACAGTGTTGGAATGGGTCGTCAGGTGCTCGTGATGTTAATCATCAAGTTGCATTCAATCAGTACCTCCCTAAGGTACCTAAATACCTAGGTAGGTTATATGTCCATACCTACCTCTTATATTAGTCGGTAGGTAGACAGATACTACTAACCCAGGTAAGTGTCATCTCTACTCCAACATTATTCACTCGCCCAAGAACGGGAAACAACCCCTCATCCGACTATAACATGCAGCAGTACTTCTGTATTGTATGAGAATAAACTTGCCCTGTGTGTCCTGTGTTGTGTAGTTTTTTTTAGTTTTTCTTTTCTAGCTGTGTGTGTAGAAAGTGTTAGACTTCGGAAATCACCCCTCTGCCCAAAAACCCATCGATAACACGCAGCGCTATAACTACATACTAAGAATGAGGACCTGATCCTCAGCATCGCGGGGCACCTCCCCTACGAGCCAGTACTGACCTAGGCACAATGGCAGGCCCGTACCTAGTTAGGTAGGTAGATAGGTAGAACAATACTACGGGCAAGCAGGTAGTCAATCCGTCTAACTACCTCTACCTGGTAGGTACTAGATACCTAGGTAGGTAGTAGGTACCTGATGCTATGTCATCATGCAAACGGAAACCTTTCCCCCGCCCACTCACCACCACTCTCACCCACCCACCTTGGGTTGATTGTAACCTCGTGCCCCTCGCGACTGTCCTGTCTCCAGACCAACCTCCGCCTCAGGAAACCATTCCACTTCATCTGTCTGGCTTTAAAGTATTGTTCGTCACTTGGCTGATGCCTGTCTGAATCTTATGTCCTGACTCTGGAACGCCTAGTTCATGACTCTTACCTATCAACGTTTATCCATATCATCCAACCGTTCTCTGATCCTGCCTGCGTCCTCCGCTCTCTCCTTCATCGCTGTGCCACAATTACCGTCCCATTTGTCAATTGCTGCGACAAACATTTAATCGACATCTCACCATCAATCTGCAGCTTCCATCATACACAGCTCCCCTAAAACTCTATACCGAGGCCTTGCCTTATCTTCGCCTCTAATTAGACCGGCCTGGAAAACTCCGCTTATCAGTCAATTCATCAGTTGTTCATGAACACATCTCCGACCATGGACCCCTCACCAAGCTCCTCGCGCGAGCTCAAGGACACCCGCGCAACCAGTTCAACCAGTCTGAACAGTGCTGCTTCGGGTTCCTCATCATCGCAGAAGCCTCCTACTCTTTCCCAACGATCTCCTTCTGTATCCATATCCGCCGGTTCTGGGCCAAGCTCCATTTCCGCCCATCGCCAGAGCTTCGCCGAGAACCTGCGAAATGCACCATCCTCACCACGATCTCAGCGACATCCTTCTTTCACACAGGCTGCTCTTCAAGAGCTTCTGAGCCATCCTCCAGCCGGAAACAAGCATGCCAACCCTAAATTCGCTGGCCGCGATTGGCGGGATGTATCTGTTGGAGAGCTTGTGTCTCCAGACGACATAAAGTGGGTGGAGTTTGACACTAGCGTTGAGGAAGCTACAAAGGTAAGCCCATAGCTTCGTAAAAGTCGTACCAAATGGCAGACTTCAAAAGCGATTGCATGCCCTTGTCATGTATGCTAACACGAATGTTGTAGGCACTTCTTAAAAGCCATACAAACGTTGTCCTGGTACGCGAGGATACTTCTACTCATGCCGCCGTCTCCACATTCGATTACACTGACCTGAACGTATATCTGCTTGTCGTTGTCGGCCTGGCTAAACCAGAGGATGATCAAGTTGGACTGTTCAATTCGATCTTGGCCAAAGCTCAGGAAGGTGTTCAGATTCCCTTGCGAGATGTCATTCCTTTGTTTCGTAAAGAATCCCTTGTCGCGTTACCCAGCGAAGAGAAGCTCGCCCAAGCCATTCAGATCTTAGGCAGTGGCATTCATCGTCTCCTGGTGACAGCCACTAACGGCGAAGTTGTTGGCATTGCAAGCCAACTCCGAATTGTCGATTTTTTCTGGAACGAGGGCGTCAATTTCCCCTCTATCGATCGGCTGTACCCTGCTATGCTTCGCGATTTAGGTGTAGGTACCAAGGACATCGTCTCTGTCAAGTGAGTTGCAATGTTGCCTGAATGGATCTCAATACTGACTAGCAACAGTTCTGATTCACCATTGTCAGAAGCCCTTACGCTCATGCACAATGAAGGTCTCACAAGTGTGGCCGTTGTAGATAACGGCCTGAATGTCGTTGGCAATATTTCGACCAAAGATGTCCGGCACTTGACCAAGAGTTCCAATGCTCACCTGCTCAACTCATCGTGCATGAATTTCATCTCGGTGATTCTTAACGAGCGAGGGGTTGAACATGGGCGCGATGCTTTTCCTGTATTCTACGTCAACCCGTACTCGACGCTAGCTCATACTGTCGCCAAGCTTGTTGCGACTCGATCGCATAGGATGTGGGTGGTAGAGTCGGCATCGCCTTCACCTTCGGCTCCTGCCACGCCCCTGATGGGGCCTCAATCTTTTACGACCCCGACGCATCCGCCTCCGGCTGCGCTTGTATCAACATCCATTCATGCTGCACCTCCATCACCTGTACCTACTGCTGCCGTGCCTGTGTCGCCAGTCCCTACCGCTGCTGTACCAGCCTCTGCTATGGCTGGCGCCCGTCTGTCGGGCAGGCTCACTGGGGTCATCTCGTTGACCGATGTTCTGAACATGTTTGCAAAGTCAACCGGTCTACATCCTGCTGACCCTAACGAGGAGCGGGCGCGGCGAAGACGAAGCTCAAGCAGCTCAGTGCGGCCCAGCATTGATTCACATCGAGCAAGCATTGACTTTCGGCGATGATAAAAGCGCTACTCACCTAAAGATGTGATCCGTTGTGTAGTTCTTATCGGCTAACGTCTGCGGTTAGTAACAAGTCATCAGTTCTAGATGGAGAAGATGAGGAACTGGGTCGGGTTCATGTTCATTTATATAAAAATTGTTACAGCCACGAGTTGTAAACGGGTTGTGCGACGCGGTCTTCAGGGTGCACGTATTTCTGTTTGGAGCATGGCCAGGGCTTATAGTCACATTTCCCATATACTGGAACTGTTCCTTTTCGTGGTGTTTCCCTGTGGGGTGGATAGGGAGGGCTCTGCACATGAACTTTGGCATATACCGGTATATGCCGGGTAAGTTGAGATAGATATTTGACCAATCGCAACTTCATCACAAACATTCTGGGTGAGGGAGTTCCAATTGAGTAGTCAATTAACTTATTTTCCTGTTAGATCGAATAACTACTGTAGCTGGCTTCAAAAGTCTGCTGAACCACTTCTTGTTCCTGTTAAATCTACTAAGGTACGTTAGGGGTGGCAAATCTTCAATTTGCTGCCATCTACCTGGCAGGCGGGTCGCAAAAAAATAGGGACTTGATATGGATGAGATGAAAATATTAGCACACTTTTAGGCTATATCCTCATAAAAGCTGATCTAACATTTCTATCAGCCACTAAATCAGTACCGGTTTTTATGCGATGCACCTGCCTGGGTACTGTAAAGTACCTAGGTAGTACAAGACGGGACCTTGAATGCCACGTTTGACACGGTTTGATTGGCTGGAAGTTCGCCACATCAGAACAGATCCCCAGCCCGGAGCATCAGCAGCCCCCCAGTTTAATCCAGCGCATCATCCAATTGACTCATCATCATCTCCACTTCATCGCTCGCTTCGAACTTCCTCCATATCATATCAACGCTCAACATCTTATGTAGTCTTATGTCCTCTTCTCTTGTTCTCCTTCTTTTCCTCCTCAATTCTCTCTCATCTTTACCTTTGCATATTTCATCATCTTCTTCTTTTTCTCTTTGTCTTTGTTTTCTGATCCAGTCATTAGTTGCACTTCTTTTTGGCCTCGTGGGACTTCTGATTGCTCCATCTTCCGCTCCGCACCTGATCGACTCCATCATCCATTTGACTTCGCTCAAGAGGCGAAATCTGACGCATTACATCTTTGCTTGGTTTCATTCCGGTCATAACCGTGGCAGTCGACCAGTCTATACTATATTTCGTGGTTCCAGCTCCAGTTTCTACGTTTCTTGGCCTTTACCTACTCTCAGCTCGGTGGTGGCAAACTGACTTGTCGATATTATTTTGCTTTTCACTACGTTTTGCAGTATCTGAGCCCTTCAAGACCTTACTCTGCGAGTGATTGCCAGTTTGTGTATATTTCACAGACCAACTCACGTCTGTTCAAGACGTGAGCATAGTACCAACATAGTTCCCAACCTCAAATACGCCTCCATGTCCACGACCGCTTTCGATGGTTACTATGGCATCTACAACCACAACTTTAACAGATGATCCTCTTCACGAGCCGCCGGGTGACAGAAACATCAACCATGATGGCCTACTCAAGCTTGGCGACTTTACACGACTGAATTCGCAGAGTCTTACGGATTGGGCCTCTACGAAGATCAAGAAAGACTCTGACTTGCCCCCCACACTTGGAAACTTCAAGAGAATTTTTGAGCAACTCTGTTTTAAAGACAAGAGGACTCCTCAGTATCAGCCACCAGTTGCCTCTGCAAAGACACAGCCGATCAAGATACTAGAGACATACTTCGAATCAGTGTCAGTCTCTAAGGCTGTTGGTGTTCCTAACATCTTGACGGGACCTACCCTCGACCCAATCACCGATTCAGAGGCTGGTGGTGGCTCTGACACTGATGTGTTGCCCACCGCTGCGTATTCAACTGCTGCTTCAACACCGCCAAGCTCGAATGAGTCTCCTCTTAAGCATTTAGATGAGAGTAAGATGAACAAGGCCAAGTTTGTGACGCCAAAAGAAAAGTCCCGTTCAAGAGGTAATTCCGAGCCCAAGGTGGTGGTTTGGCATGGTGTTCGATCGGAATCGGTTAAACATGTCCTCTCGTATCAACCTTTCAAATACGGCCCCATTTCTGAAATTCACAGCAATGTGCCGTCAGCCTCGGCCAAACACGAAAGCCTTATGGGCAAACTGGTTCATGAGCGCATTGTCGACTCGATGATCTCCAGCGATTTCTCTGCTATCGCAGACAACGGAATTCATGTCTTCGTTGACTTGTCAAATATTGTCATTGGCTTCCAGAAAGCCCTGAGAACCAGATTTGGCATCTCCGAGTCTTCACGCTTCGTACCACTTCCCCAAATGAACCTCCCTTTCTTCCACGAACTCCTTACCCGTGATCGCTACGCCGAATGGCTCAATGTAGGCTGTTCCATGCGTCCCGATCGGGGTGAGCCTCCTTTCATCCAAGAGCTAAAGGATCTTGGATACCGAGTCGACCTTCGCAGCCGTCGTGCTGAGCAGTCTGGTTCCAACGACCACACAACTTTCGAGACTGGCGGTTTTCGCTATGTCGAGGATATGGTTGACGAAACACTTCAAATCCGAATTGGCGAATCTGTTATGCAGTATTTTGAGATGCCTGGCACCCTCGTTATTGCCACTGGAGATGCCCGGCCGGCCAAATACTCGGATGGCTTTCTTGCATATGCCCAACGCGCCCTGAAAATGGGCTGGAGCGTTGAGGTTGTGTCTTGGAAAGCAAGCCTTTCGTCCGCTTGGATAACACTCCTGAAGGATAACACCATTGGTTCTCGATTTCGTATCATTGAACTAGATCAGTTCGTTGATGAGCTCTGGATCTGCTGAAATCATCCTGTCGCGGCTTCTTCTGAAACATGTCGAGCAGCTTTACAGGAATTTGATTGAAACCTGTGTGATCATATCTCCACAAGGGGGGACAAATACAGGTTTGTCGTTTATGAGATACTATTAGATTAATGGCTTCTGGACCGCTGGTCTTGTGAGAGTTTTATATTTGCTTCACTTTTTGTTTTATATAAAAAAAACTGGGTCTACTTCTCTATCATAGTGTCTGGACTTTCTCTGGGGTTTGTCTGTATTCATAGCGAAGATTCCTCTCCATCTCCACATAACGGGCCTCTTCCTTATCTGGTTATTTCTTAGTGGGACTTCTTTGGCGAACACTTCGGTCACAGTGGTGACATGGTCTGGCATGTGGAAGACGACATGAAAACAAGAGCATTGGGAGTCGTGATAACGACCAGCATACATCCAAATCGGTTGGATGACTATGGCTCATCTCAGGCCATTGGCCTGATACATCATGAGGGCTTCAGAGTCATGTAGACGACTTTCCGTCCTCGGTGTAATGTATACATGTATAAGTCTATTCAACGACTTTTGAAGCTATGTCCAGAATAACTACACAATATTAAATCTTGCTCATCACAGGCATTAATAGGAATGGCATTACAATAAAAACACGTTTCAATTTATAAAAACACTGAACACAGGTGTTTTCACACCCTTCAAGCAAGGCAGCCGATATGGCCAGGCAGTTGAAACCCGATAAGAAATAGACAGCCCTCATGTATACTCTTGTCAAGTAACATACATGTATAGTCCTGTGATAACACAAGGTACTCGGCCTTTGCAGCCCCGAAACAATAACAATAACACAAAATCCTATATAAAGACATCAAATAGAACGATGTTTCAAAACGAAAGCCGGGCCACAACCCTTTCAAAAGAACGTCAGGTTAGCTGAAACAACAAATCTTCGAGCTCTATTCTACTCAGAAGTCGAGTCCTTGCCGTCGATGCCCCAGTACTGCTCAGCGTGGAAGGTTGCAGGTTCTGGCTTCTTCCAGTGGTCGTTGAAAGCCGAGAAGAGGATAAGATCATCAGGGTGCTCGGAGAATGCTTCTTTGATAGCCTTGAGAGCTGACCCCTGCTGAGTCAATCCAGGAACGGCCTTACCGTTGATATCACCCTTTGTGGGCCAGCCAGTCTCACAAACCACGACGCGCTTGTTGCTGGATAGCTTCGACTTAACGACTTCAACGGTGTCAGAGAGCCACTTGCCAGCACCATCAGCAGATGTGTGGGGGTCAAAGAAGGCATGGGCATTAATTGCACAGTACTCGCTCTTCTCGCAGAGTTCTGGGTGCTCCTGAACAGCCACAAAGGTATCGACCGTTAGGACAGGGCCGTTGTAACCAGCGGCTTTCAGGATCGCACGAGCTTCATCAACCGCGGCAAGGACCTGGGCAGGGGTGGCAGCGTTGTTGTTGACGAGTTCGTTTCCGACGCTAATAGTGTCTACAATGTCCCAGTCGTTACCAATAGCTTCGATGATCAACTTAGCTTCGCTCTGGACATCATTGATGTCCCAAATACCGAGGAACAGCTTCATGCCGTTGGCCTTTGCACATGGATAGATCTTGGAAACTTGGTCGCACTCGGTGCCGTAGATGCGGAGGAGGGAGTAAGAGCCCGCAAGTTCAGACATGTCTTGCTTAATCTCGTCTCCACTCTTACACTGGTGATCGCCACGGTACGGAGCGTAAGAAATGCCAGGGTATTTAGAGCCACTTGAACCTTTGGAACTACCAGAGCTGCCAGAGCCAGAGGAACCGCTTAGACTACAGTTGGCGCATGGAGGTTTAGATCCACTAGCCTTGGGCGGTTTTGGATCGTCAGGCACAGGCACAGGGGTTCCTGGAAAGGTTGCCGTTCCAGTTGGAATAATGGGTATCGGAGTGGCTGGAGCGACAACATGGGTGTAAGTAGATGCCGCAGTAAGTGTAATAGTAGTAACCCTGTAATAGTGTCAGTGGCCATGCGAGAAACGATATGGGAGGAACGTACGGCTCTCGTCTAACAAGTGGTCGGCCTGTAGTTACAGTCAGTTTGAAGTTACTGCTCGCCATAGGGGTATTTACCAACGGGAACAGCAGCAACAGCCGCCGCCATAGCCACCGCGGAAGTGAAGAAATGCTTCATGCTGATACTACTAAGTATTTCGATCCGCAGGTCGGGTATCTTATAGGAGTT
The DNA here is from genome assembly GCA_014899045.1 of Fusarium palustre. Taxonomy (NCBI): domain Eukaryota; kingdom Fungi; phylum Ascomycota; class Sordariomycetes; order Hypocreales; family Nectriaceae; genus Fusarium; species Fusarium palustre. The sequence goes on from JAAVUH010000086.1 coordinate 57,595, forward strand.
ATCAGAGAATGGGCGAGCTACTACAAAGAACTTAAATATAATTGGTAAGATGTAGGTGATTCGAGAGAAAATGAGTGTATAAGACGGGACTGAATAGCCCGTTATTGAAGAACGAAGGAGAATCAGATAAAAGAATGTCTGGAAGTTAGAAAAAGAAGAACAAAGAGCGAATAGTCTTAGGAAAGCTAATGGAATTAGAAAAGGTTCAAGAGTGAATAGAGAAAAGAAGAGAAAAAGAAGAGGAGGAAGTGATAGATACCCAGGTAGATATGAAGGTGGAGGTGGTCACCCGAAACAAGGGAGGAAGTGGCCGCTCAACACACGTGAAAATAATGGCAAGTCTAGTACCTACCTAGTAGGCATGGCTGTGGCAAGACAGGAAGGACAGAATAACACGGGGAAATATGTATGGCCTGGAGGAAGGTACATGGGTGGTCTGCATCTGAACCACTGGGAAGCCCAAGGCAGAACCTACAAGAGACAATAGAGACACCCTTCACCTTGATCGTTCCTATCAGTCGTCAACCCCACGAGAAAAGCCTTGCTTATAAGCCTTCACGTCCTTATCCTGCCATTTATCATTAGCCCTCGACAAAATTCTGAGACAATACGCGCAGACATTCGCTGAGAAAAAATACCTCGATATAATCTTTTATAGAAACTCCCGGAAATATAACCTTAAAATGTATTAATACAGGAGACCACGACGCTCCTGACTCCTTGGAATGAGCATCTTCCCTAGCATACCGCGTAATCTAGAACCGCGTAATCTCCCCAGGAATGTAGTGACTGAGACACATCGCAGTCGGATCATGAGCTGAGAAGGTTCGAGAGCTTCCCATATTCCCGGCTAATCATGAAACAGCCTCCTTTTTTCTGAACCTCTTCTGCATTTGTAGTCCATTTGGCAACTCTTCCGTTAGATTAATCACTTCTGTAGTTCAGGCTCGCAGCATCAGTGACTTGGCGAGGGATATTTTTGAGACACGCAAAACGACTCACGCATTGTATTCTATTGTTTTTCTTTTAAAAAATATATGGGTCTTCTTTGTTCCTCGCATAATTCATATCTTCAAAAGCAGCAATCTGTCTGTCTGTCTGCTTTGCCTTTTCATTCATCTGGCCCCTTTAGCAACGATGCTCCAGCCGAAGACAATACGATCAACACTTACTCTCAAAGTATAGCGACTGAAAACGCGATGGTAAAACTCATTCAATGCTGGCGTACAAAGCCGCATCTATTAATCATTAGCTATCTAAATGGCTACCTGCCAATACATATGTAGATTATAGGGTATATCTCCTCTATTGCCCTACCTGATATACTTTCCGTAATCAAGAGGTCTCAGAGTAACCCTACAAACTATCGACTGCATTCGTAAATGTGACGTGACCTGGGCCACCCTTCTATTGTCATCAAAATTAACAGCCTTCGGGACTATTGATCTAAGCCGTCCTGGTACTCGTCTTGCGAGTCATAACCTTGGTGATGGCATGTCGAATGGTGACGCCAGCCTTTTCAATATCCTTCTTTGACAGCGCCGACGTAATGCAAATTCGCAGAGCAGGCAGAGCAAACCACGCGCCATCTTTGGGCTTGACAGCGTGGGAATAGGGCCTGGTCTTGGTTCTCGTGATCAATACGCCATTGGCAAGTGTCTTTCCTCAAGTTAGTCTATACACTTTAGTCATGTCACTAAAAAAACGTACCTCTTCAACACAGTCACACAAAATCCGCTCCTGATCTTCCAATTCCAGCTTTCGTGTAGCGACAACTTCAGGTTTGAGGACAAGAAGCATGATAGGGTTCTCAGGGTCGCTAGGGCTGTAGACCCAGTCGCTACGGGGATCGAGCTGCGCCTTCATAGCCTTAATGTTCTCGCGTGACTGGGACAGGATGTCGGGATTGGATTGGAGCAGGTTAAGCGTCTCGCTGGCAGTGACGGCCAACATAGCAGGGAGAGCGGCTGAGAAGGTGTAGGCGGAAGAGGTGATACGCTGATGCTCAACGACGTCTTTGGGACCAGCGCAGAAACCACCACCAGCACAAAGGGGTCCAGCAAGAGAACCAATAATCATGTCAACCTGCTGGGGATCCACGTTCTGGGCCTCAGTAATGCCACGACCAGTGCGGCCGAGAACACCAAAAGACCAAGTCTCATCCAGAATAACGCGGAACTTGTATTTCTCCTTGAGCTCAACCAAGCGGGGTAGATCGATGGAATCTCCTGAAAGCTCAAACAGACCCTCAGTCACGACGAAACGGCGAGTAAGCTTCTTGGCGTTGGTCTGCTCCTTAGCAACAGCTTTCATCACGTCTTGCAGATCGTTCATATCATTGTGTTCAAACCAGCGGATGGTGCTTCGCGATTGCTCAAGACCTTTGCGAATGGAGAAGTTGACGTTTCGATCAGCGATGATGACATCGCCACGCTTGCAGAAGGAGGGAATAACGCTGGAGATGGTGCTAAAGGCCTGAGCATAGACGATACAGCCCTCAGTGCCCAGATACGCGGCGATATCAGCCTCGGTCTTCATATGAACGTCCTGAGTGCCATAGAATTGGGGAGGGCCGCAGGGGCCAACACCGTAGGTGCGTAGGACCTGAATCGCCTTTTCCTTGATTTGGTCATTCCCATTGAAATTGTAGAAGTTGTATGATGCGAGGTTGGTCACAGTTCGGCCGTTAGCGAGCTTTGATTTAGGACCGGTTGGACTATCGGAAGACATTAGATGCTGATTCTGGCATGAAGGCGCGGTATTTCTCACCCAACGAGGACGGGAAGGCGCTCAGTTTCAGTGGCTTCGAAAGCGGTCTGCTCCTCGACAAGAGGCTCGGGTTGCCAGTCGTCGATCAACTCTTCGATTTCCTACAACACGTTCAAAGTTAGCACCCTGTTTCCACAAGCCCTTGTTGGTTTGGTAGTGATCTTACGTCTTCCCTCAACTTGACGTAGTTCTGCTTATGCGTCGAATAAGACGGTGACAAGAGGTAGCGGACGAAGAAGAGTAGCAGCACGGCCTCAATGGCGGATCGTACGGGGTCATTCTGATAACTGGACTTGATGTAACGAAGGAACACAGCGGAACCAGGCACTTTGTGGAAGTACACGGAGGCTTGCTCAATGATGTCGCCCAGTCTGGCTTGAAGGGTATCAAGTTCCATCGTCCTCTAAATGTTGTCGTTGTTGGCGCCGACCGCTTCAAATTTCCTTGCCTTTTCTCGTACCGTATCGTGTCGTACTTCTCAATGGAAGATCCAGTCTTGTGTGTTAGGCCTTGTGAGTTGATGTTAGGAGAGAGTTCGAGTGAACATCAGTGAGTTTTTTTTGAAAGTGATGGCCTGTCAATTAATTGCCTTGCATTCATGTGTTGACAAAGGGGCCGCCAGGACCCTCCTAAGGAAGTTAAAGCGAGTCAGGCTGCCGAGTGATTGGCTGTGCTGCTTGATTGGCCGCTCCCTACCAAGCATTAATATCTTACAGGGGCTCGACGGGTACCTGGGTTTTAAGACGGATCGGATAGCCCGGAGACGAAGATACCTTGGTACTTCGGTAGGTAGGTATGCAAACAGGAGTCGAAAATACCAAGGTACCTACCAAGGTACAGGTACGTAAGTTGTCATGGAATACAGTTAATCAAGACCATCATTACATACAGTACTAGGCATGGGGCAGCGTCAATCGATCCATTGTGTCGCATGCTACAAAAAGAAACTTTGACCTTGCGCCAGAAATTGGAGAGAATGGAAAAAAGGCATTATTTGCATGTATGTCTAAGGTTTCTGCCATGTGTTGCTTCCTTTCATTGTACACATTAGAATAAGTATGGAAAAAGGTGCGCCTTGTACCAATAAAAAAGACCATTCCGGTTCAACCAGTGAATGCCAGGTCTGACTTGTGTTGCCGACCTCTTCTCACTACCTCACCTCTCCCCTTCTATAAAACTGTAAAGTGTGTACATACGCATCCACCGGTGCTAGGTACTTAGTTGAAAAGCAAAAACAAAAACCAAAAAGCAAGAACTTGACATTTTGATAACTTTCTTCTGAGGATAGAAACAGAGCACCAAGACGCTGTCACAGGGTTTCCAAAAAGAGAGAGCCTCTACCCCAGTCGTTTTCGCTTAGAACAGCTTGATCTTGCCAGTTGCCGAAGCCTCAACGCGCTTGCTGCCAGTCATTGTGAGGCCAGCGCCAGTGTAGCCGGGAGCCTTGATACCAGTGGCCAAGGTGCTGTTGGTATTGTCGTGATTAAGGTAGTTTGGCTGAACAAGTCCCTGTAGAGGGATCATTTTCTCAATTTCCTTGCTGAGGGATTCACCCATGAGTTTACCAACTACAGCAGGACCGGCAACGAGAGCAATGAATACAACTAGGAGTGTAAAGTAGAGGATGGCATAGCGGATGACACGTCTTCGTCTAAGCTTAGACTGCTTCATCGAGTAAATAGGAGGTCGAATTTGACGACTAAAAGCTGTTAGTACGATTGATTGAGATGAGGAAGATACGACATACCTGGGACGAAGCCAGAACAACATCATGGAGTGAAGCATATCGATCTTGGGGATCAAGATGACGGGCGCCATGAAGAAGAGCAACCAATGGCCCAAAACAAAATCTGCAGAGAACATGGATAGCTCAGTAATTTTGCAAAGAAACTCACGGGCAGGCTGGGAGATTGTGTGCCATCCCATCGAGTACCACTTTCCGCTCCAGAATGCAATGTTAGAAGCATCTCCCTTGAACTCGCGAGTGAGACAGGTCGAAACGATCAACTTGACAAAGAAGCGCTGGATCGAAATCACAGCAATCATACCGGCGACGGTACGGGTAAAGTTGAAGCTCTCAAGAATGAACATGCCCAAGAAGGATATCAGGAGGAAGATGACGGCTGTGGCATGGGCAATAGCGGCGAGAACACTTCCAAACTTTTTGCAACACATGCTGAGGAGAGGTCCCATACAGCAGGCCATGCCGAACATAGCAGCGAGGACACCTGCGTTGACGGCAACAGGAGCAAAGGCAATGACGAGCAGCCGCATTAGCGACTGGGTGGGGTGAATCTTGTTCCTGTTCGCTGGGTCCTGGATCTCCCTTACAACACCAGTTTGGGCATTGACAAACAGGTAGGGTAAAATCGTCACGACAGCGAGCATCAACGGTGAGAAAATCTCACTGAAGAAGATGTTAGCGAAAGGAGCTCGAGGGACATCAGCTGAGGCTTTCGCAGATGGGTCTCCGAGCGTCTTGCGTTTGTAGCCGGTAAGACGAGTTCGGGAAAGACGGCAGTACGAGATCCAAGACGAAGCGTGGCTGCGGGAATTACCACGCGACAACCAACGGAGATAATCTCGGTAGTCGATAAAAAAGTCGGTCCAAGCGAATTGATGAGGGTTGTACAAGAAGGGCGAAATTGTCAACGCAAGAAGAGTGATCCAGAAATAGATCAAGACACCCTTCCAGACCGTAAGAGTTGCGAATAGAAGCATCATGAGCAGACGAGCGCCGAAGTAAATAGCTGGTCCGGCGAATCGAGAGTACAAGACACCAAAAGGAATACGTGCAGTGGCGAAACCACGACCTGTACCAATATATCGCGCACCACCGAACGAAATGTTCTGCTGCACAGAGTTCGCGTAGATCTGACAGACGAAGACTTCGAACATGAGCGACAACGAGCAGAATTGCTTCATCAATCGAATGAAAGCACGCCAAATACCACGCTCTGAGAGTTCCTGGACGATAAGGGGAATGAAAGAGAGGAACAGAACGAACAGAATGGACACAATACACCGGTAAATCCAATCGGTAAGTGCATCAGTGTTGGCACAGCCGGTGGGATAGAGAGGATCAGTATCGGGAACGTTTCGGTTATACTCGCAGGGTATTGTCTCATGACGGAGAGCTCCGAGATTAACCATGGTAATCATGAACATCTGAACTGAGAACATGATAAACATGTTGTTCAAGTGGAAACCAGGATGGGCGTAATAGAATGACAAGAATCGATCCAAAGGAAGTTGAGTGCCCAGGTAGTAGTACTCGCGCGATAGAAATTGTTCACCCATACCAGTACCAATCTTGGTTGTGAAGTTGAGGACGGAGCCAAAACCCAAATCACGACCCTTTCCACATTGGAAGTATTCACATTGCTTGATACGTCCTCCGCGGAGGATAGCAGTCATACCGGCGTAAATATCTTCGTTCAAGTGAAGACCCTTCTGAGCCTTCGAAACACCACCACGAGTCGTCATGAAGATACCGTTGAGGAAATCGGGGTGTCCATAATGGAGCTTACCACCGATCTGTGCCATGGTTCGAGCGAACAGTGTACCGAAGGTTTGTTCCTTTCCAGCAGCGATATCACCGAGGATACCAATATTCTCGGAGAAAATGTACTCACGAGCACCCAAAATCGCGACAGGTGAGGCAACCTCATTCTTGACGCCGGGGGTATAAGGGGATACATTGTCGGTCTTCATCTCCTCGAACTCAGCGAGTACGCTGCGGATTTTGAGACACTCCTCAAGATAGTTGTCTTGGTTGGCATCAATGAGCTGGATGTATTCACCACGGTAGAAGATGATAGAATGGTTCTGGTTGTCAGACTTGCCGTCACCGAGAATGGGGTTGCCAGAAAGCTGAACACGGAACTTGGGGCGTCGCATGCCATTCTCCATCACCTCGGAGTGACCATCAATGAGAACGGAGTACAGGCGGGGTTCCTCGCCCTCAGCAACCGGAGGCTCTTCGTCAAGATAAGCGATCTGGAGGTCGGGATAAGCGCGAAGCAGGAATTCGGCGTTTTCCATCTCCTCCTTCTTGAACTTGGAAAATCTCTGCATGGAAACGACAATCTTGAATTTACGACGAGCCATACGCTCCAGCTCACGCTCAAGCTTATCCGTGTTACCGCCGAACATCTGCACGACCTCGGGGTTCTCAACACGATAAAGAAGCTTTATGGCACGACTGTAGTTCATGAAGCCAGAGATAGTACGGTAGAGAGTCTGAAAGCGTAGAGAGGCCCAGATACGGGTGCGCAAGGTGTACTCAGGCGCAGAAGACTTGAAACCAATGCAATAGAAGGGTAGATCATCGATCTTACTCTTCGCTGTGTTCTTCTCGTCCTTGTCGGTTTCTCCGTTGAATTGAGAGGTTTCATCAGCAAGAATCTTGGTGTCTTTGACAAAGCAGTCCCATTCATGAGGATGAAGTTGCTTCAAGTATTCCAAGAGCGTAACTCGCGAGTACGGTTCATCTTCCCGAATGATTTCACGGAGGGACAGAAGAATCTTCTCGCTGTAGTGCGGGATCATAACAGTGAATGTTGGCATATTGTCAACAGGCAAAGGCTCGGGGATGGGGGTAGACAGAGATTGGGCGAAGAACGAGATGCGACGCTCGGCTTCACTGTAAGCAGGGAAATATTCGGTTTTGAACGAATGGTCTTCCTGAGAAATGAAGAATGTCGGGGCTCGCAGAGTTCGCTTACCCTCCTGCTCCGAAGGAACCTGATGGTACAAAAGCTTCTGCACGTGCTCGATTGCCAAGAGATGCTCACGATACATAGAGATGACGATGGCATTCCAGACTTGAGAAATGAGGACCTTCGGTTTGTACTTAATCTCCATGTCCGTGGTGGCAAGAATCTTTGAGTAGACACGCTTGGGGAGACGGGAAAAGACGTTTCTCCAAGGCGTCAAGATGGAAGATCCAATGTAGAAGGACCGGGCAACAGAGAAGACGGTGTTCAGAAGAACATACCATAGGTATGTATCAAGGAAGAAAAAGATGACATCGGTGAATGCCATCAGAGCAAGAACAATAGTGGGGTGCCATCTGCAGAGCTGATTCCCAAGAAGGAGTTCATCTCCCTGGCAGGAGTCGACCTTCATGATATTCAGATATCGGATGGGGTCACGGAAGGATAGAATCAGGTAAATGTAAGAAACACCCATCTTGACACCAAAGACGGTCGCCCAGAGTCCATAAGACATCGCCATATCATTACCGCGGAGTTTAGGCCAGCTTGCAGTAAAGGTCTGACTGGCAACGTACTTCCTGTTATTGGTAGCCAGGTAACTACCGAAGAGGCCGCCAAGTGGCATGATGGAGAAGAAGATGAAGGTAATGAGTGCAATGACGAAGTGAACAATACCGATGGCAGTGTCGATCTTCTTCCCACCGATGCCCTCCAGAAAGAAGACCTTGATACCAGGAGCGACGTTCAGTACCAGGATGAAGAGCAGAAAAAAGAGCTTCTTGGTAAGATGCTGCGCACCAGCCCATCGTCGAGGTACGTAGGCCCACTCGGCGAGAGTGGCAAGAACTTGAATAAGCGAAGCAATAGCACCACCAAACCCGACGATAGAAAATGACTTCGCCGTTGACGGGGATTGGTTAAGCTGCTGTTCGTATGTAGGACCGACAAGGATACTTGGAGCGTTGTGGGACGTATAGAACCAGAACATGGTCAAATGAATGATCCAGATGCGGTTGAAGTTGACCAGGAGATGGAACCAAGAACGAGACTCCCGATAAGTCTTAAAGAAGCACTTTTTCCAGTTCACGTCCTTGAGTTTGACGTATCGCTCAGCAGGTGGCACATCGACAAGCTTGCTCTTGTCGTGGAGGACGATGCGATCAATACCCTCGGGATACCAGAAAAGCTGGTTGCAATCATCATAACCAATAATGTTCTTGTGGTCACGCTCACGGCGAACGTATACACCATCCGAGATTTCGTAACCTTGGTCTCTCAAGTATTGATAAAGAGGAGTGATGACGTTGTTAAGGAAGGTGAACTCCTCGACCGGCTCAACGAGAGCTTGGCATGCGGGAGAGTTGAGGTAATCATCCGCGCACTTGAAAATGAAGCACAAGCACTCTGGCATGAAGCGAACCTGGTTGGCTTCACCCCAACAGAGGAGGTACAAGGCGATTTGCCGAATACGGTCATGCTGGGACATCTTGTTCATGCGCGTCTTCCAGCGATATTCAGCAGCCTCAAGACTGTCATCACCTTCAAGATCCTGTAGAGTTTCGGCTTCACTGGCCTCGGGATCCTTCTTCTTCTTCTTGCTACCCTTCTTCTTCCTGCCCTTTCCAAGGCCGTTGGCAAATCCGACGGCATCATCGAGATCCAGGTGCGCGGCGAAGTACCACTTGCGGTAGTTGGCATTGTCACCGCCGATGTAGTCAGCGTGAAGAGACAGGAGAGCCTGGTTTGGAGTCATACGAGAGGCTCGCGAGTCAAGAAGGATCATCAGATGGTCGTACACGTTGCGCATGCTGTCTCGCTGGAAACCAAATTTGGAACACAGGTCAAGAAAGATATCTTCGATCTCCTCCTTAGAAAGCGGAATCTGTGCATCCGAAGTCCAGGCGGGATAAGGTTCCCGAGAGCGTTGACCAGGAGGCAGAGCATTGCCGTAATCCATACCATAGTTGGGTGTTGATGCGCCGGAAGAGCGGTTTCCGCCGTAGGAAATCTGGGAGGAGGGAGGTCGATAACCACGTTGTCCGTCATTATAGCTGTTGTAGCGTTCATCCCCACGACCATAGTAATCCATCTCGGCAGCGCGAGCCATATCCGATCTCATGGTGAAGTCGCTGAAAGTCTCAGAATCCTCTTCGGAGCCTTGACGGGCACCCTGTCCCTGGTACCCACGATCATAATCTTGATCGTAGTATCCGCCCTGGCCATTGTCATAGTAACCATCTTGATACTGGTCATGGCCATCGTAGTAGCCTCCATCATTCTGATAAGGGTTGTTAGGATCAGCGTTGTAATAACCACTGCAACGAGTTAGCCAAGTGTAAACAGATGATCAGGCTGCAATACTCACGATTCATCGTAGTAGCCATCATTGTTGTTGTTATTGCTGTTGTTATTCGAATTATTATTGTGGCCACGGTTATCATAACCTTGATCGTAGTATTGATCGTCTTGGTAGTAGGAGTCCGTATTTCCACCTTGCTGTTGGTTGCCTCCCTGATGGCCGTAGCCATCATCATAATGGTCGCGTTGACCACCGCCTGGATATCCCGACATGTTGAGTTGATTCAATTATCTGCAATAGATGATTAGCCGCTTTCCTCGTACCTAGCATTTGGGCCATGTTTGATCGGAATCTAGCCGACGTCACAAGCTGGAGCGTAACGAGCGGGAAGAACACGGTAGAACTTATGGTGATCAGACACTGGGAACTTACCTAAAGATATACATGTGGATGATCAGCGAGCGTGTTTGATTGAAGATCAGGCGGAAGAACAAGCGTGACCGGCACTGCAAGAAGTCGTCGTCAAAAAGGGTCGAGTCGCTGAGGGAGATGTGTCTTTGGTCAGAATGATCAAAGAAAAGGATGTAATTCAGCGTCGATTCCAGTTCAAAAAAAGACGAATCAGTGACGAGAAACTGATTCACCCTCGTGTGTAGACTCGATCGCAAAGAAAAAGGCGAGACAAAGAGATTTGGCGAAGCCGTAAAACGAGTGTCGGCAATGCGTAATGCAAAAAGTAGCAAAGGGGAGAGACGAAGGTTGGTTTTTGGTGGTTTGAGTTCCAATCCGCACGGGCAGGGAGAGAAACGCTGCTTGTCTCGGCGCCGGTTTATCCAGGGCGAAGGTCAGGGGTGTGGAAGCTCCAGTTTTAGGTGTGGCTGTAAGATACCAAGGGGGTGTCCACTTGGGTGGAATCAATCGAGACGTTTCCAATGGATGTTCTGTTGTAGAAGTTGCCTCGTGCTCATGTGTACATATTAAAAAAAAAGAAGAAAAAAAAAAGGCAACAGAAGCGATGGGAAAGTTAATGAAGAGCGGATGTTGAGCGAAAAACCAAAAGGATGGCTTGTTTGTGTTTTGATTGAGCCACGCAGATATTATACGCAACACAACAACGTAGGAGGGGAAAATTTTCGAAAGGGAGGGAGCGATGGATGAATTCAACCCAAAAAAAAAAAAAAAAAACATAGCACCGGATGGCAGGAGGGAGAGGAAAGACTTCAGTACAAGATAGGAAAACGAGTTTCATCGTTCTCCATTATAACAAACCAACGAATGAGTGGCACTGCTCAACACAGCCAAGAGCTTTTCTCATATCGCCGGGTAGCTAATTGGCCTGCAGCCGTTGCTGGACATTCTGAATTTACAAGGCGTGATACCCGCTAAGCCCGAAACCCATAGCGGCCAGACCGCTGAAACTCAATTCAGGTTAAGTAAACGATACAACCGTCCATCTCTCTCATGCCAATTTCTCATCGTGATGCGTTGTTCCAACCAGTAGGTTGTCCGGGCCGTTTCCAGGTGCGTCTCCTTTCGTTCCTTGCTTTGCTCTGCTGGCCCCGTCCTACCCAGCCCATCTCTGGATCCTAGAGGCTCATCGCCCCTAAAAAGGTGACCCGCGCCCGCGTCTCCCAGCGCGAGTCGGGGGTGTTGACAAGGAGCGTCAGGGGACCCGGCTTCTGATTGGGTGTTCATAGCAGGGGGTGGTTGGGTCCTTCCATGTCTCTGAAGAGTGGCTGGCAAGCTGGCCATTAGGTTCTCCTGCAGTAAGACGAGCACCACGGACTGTTCGGATAGAAATGCTGCTGTTGAACAGCCCCGCCGGTACTTGCTGAGTACTCGACAGCCCATTCTCAGCTAGTGTTGTCGTGCCTGCATTCTGCTCGCCGACGGTCCCCACGCGGCGCCTCATCGACACATACCCATGAGGTGGGGCTTGGGTCAAGCTTGTAGTCTTTAGGTACCGTTCTCGCAATCAGCCACGCGTCCACCGCTATTGGCACGGAGTGATCCTTCTCACGGGCCGGGTGCTGGTGCGAATCGGGCTGCTCAACGAAACCTCCACTGGGGGGCAGTGACGCCCCTGAACGGCGCGTCCGATTTTCCAGACAATCTCTGTTACGGCCCAGAGCTGCGGTTGATGATGCCTCGAAAAAGTGGCTGTCAGATAAAGCAACTATGGGCACCTTAGGTATCTATCTTTACCTCAAGCGTGGCATACTCGCGTAGGTTTCGCTACGTTGCGGTGGCATCAGATAGAGGTTGCAGTTGGTCATTCTGGAAATAAGCTCAATAGTGGCTGAACTATGCCCAGTACTGTCGCCAAAAAACACGATATCCAAGGCAGGAAACGCATGAAGCAAGGTGTTTCCCGTGTCTCTACAAAGCTTCTATGACTTTCGGGTTTGAGGTTGGTTACAAGCTCGATATCAACCCACCTACACGTGTTTATTACCCTGCAAGCTGCTGGCTCCCGTCCACGGCTGCGGCCATAGCCGTAGGCAGCTGTAGGCGAGGACTTCGAGAAGCTTCAGCTGGTTCGTCAGATCGTGAAGCGTGGAGTAATTAAACTGTTGCGTAACCTTGTCCTCGAAATGCGCGTTGCATGCATGCTCCCTCCGTCTCTCTAGTGACTTTTATGTGAGATGTGGTCGGTCAAAACCTACCTACCTATCTAGTAGGTAGTCCTGGACTTATCTTTTACGTCGTCTGTACTGTATGTACTCTAGATTCCACCACAAGGTGTAATGCAATATCCGAGACCAATCAAGTGTGTAGACCCATGGATTCTGTTTTTCCGCGATTACTGTCACCGACAGGTTAATCTTGACTGTGATTGTTTCAACCTTGAGATCCCGACGTAATCTCGTTTGCCAATCGTTGATGACAGAGAGGGGCAGTCATATGTACCAGCAAGCTAGAGATAGAGTAGGAGAGCAATACCCAATTATGCAGGAACGGATCATGCATCCTACGTTCTCGTAATAGACTCGTATCGGGGCACAGAATCCTTCACGAGCTCAACATCGAAAGGAGCTTTCGTAGAAAGTAACAGCCGGCAACAACAAATGGTACAAACACAACACATACACATATACACAAGCGCAGCCACGTAGGGACACAAGTCCTCGTCCAGCAACAGTAGCAAGCACCAGCATACATAATTATCGATGACGACGCTGTACGCGGCCTGTGGGATAGGACTCCAGACATTGGCCTTGTGGCAAGGCTATCCTTGTCCGTCTCAGACACGATGATCGATCCTCCCAATAATAACACTAAGTATCCATACAAAACTGTGGCTCCTCTTGAATTGTTTTATTCTATGTATTTCCTCAGGCGGTACAATTTAAAGAAAGAAGAACAAAACATTGACTTTGTAATATAGCTCAATCTCCTATCCCAGATGTGGCTCAGCGGCTCCGTAATCTACCACGCTAGAAAGACATTCGTCTTGATGCGACTGGTTTGAAAAAGAGAATCGAGATTGAGTGATTCGAATTCGTGTTATCAGATAAACTGGTGAGACGCCACCCGTCAATTAGCAGCGGTTGGTGTACAAACCCTAGCATTGGGCAAAGTCTTGCGGATGGCTGGCCGGGTTGTCTTGTGGGAGTTTTTAATACATATCAACGCCAGATTGTGATTTACCTGCAGCATTAGTTAAACAATAAACATGCCGATCCCGGCTGTGGAGGAATCACACGGCTGTCTTACCGAACAGACATTACAGTCACTGGCAATGAAGATCTGTCAACAGTTGACGGATGATTGCTCAGACTGCAGCTCTTTCATTGACGGACTGACCGGGGAAGTGGTTGTAAATCATGGCAACTAGTCCGCTGGCCACCTCCTTTTAATCAGGCCAAGTCCCACTTCCCACCCGCCACACATTCTGAATGGAGTCGCTTGGATTATTTTAGGCTTTCAGTGTCGTTAATGACTATGGAAGTCTTTTGGCTCGGGCTTACTTCCCTTGCTACATACCTTCTGTTATGTATTAGGTAGGTAGGTACGATCAAATCCCTCATAGTAGGTACCTACCTACGGATAGAATACTCAATGATAAAAGTGTATGTCATCCGTCTGGATGTTTGATATAACTCTGCCTCTTCTCCGTAAAAACTTGTAGCTTAATGCAGTAAGCAAAAGTATGTCACATATGCATAGTATTGGAGTTGTAATCCACATTATTATGCCCAAGTCGTCGCAACTCTGTTCAGGGGTGAGATACACATTCTTATCCTATTCCTGTTTTTAGTTTTTAGGAGAAGCCTGTCCGCCAAGGGAACCCGATACAAGCGAGCACCAAAAATAATTAAGCCAACGCCTGGCACCTGTTTCCCGTCCTCCGGCCCGGATTCTGTCATCCCCGGTGTCAGCACAGTTACCTAGTTTTAGTTGATTTGACCAGCCTCGTTTTCTACCTACGATTGTGATAACAAGGCTTGTGTAGAAATCAGCACTGTCTATCCGAAACTGACCTGCTTACTTATCGTAGTCCAACTGTCAATAACGTTATCCTGATTTTGCATCTATATCCAGCACAGATCCTTGAAGTTTCTGTCGTGAGGCAATGACTCACTTGACCTGACTCTCCTTCATCTTGAACTCGAGGAGATGTGGTTAGTCACGTGTGATGGCGATGGATACCGGGCACATTCCCGAGTCCTGGTTGCTCTGCCAACAGCAAGGTTCTTTGCTTTCTTTTAAGACTTCGCTGAACCATACATAGAAAATTCAATATCTGCCAATGTCCGCCGGCATCCAAGCTAAGCCGTTTTATGCCATCGTTGCTTCTGTTCCCAGATCACTGCATGCCTACACGTTCACCTTATGATTGGAAGTGCTTGCCGATACGTCCGTGTACCTTGAACAATTTCCAGGAAAGATATACGTCCATCATTTGTCATCATTTAATAAGCATTTTGTCTCACGACTTCTTCAAGCTTACAATGGCGAGACTGGCTGAAGCCTATTGCTCTAGTGATGATGGTCTTCCCGACCTCAAGACGCTGCTTCAGAAACCAAGCACCAGAGCAACGAAGAAAGCGACCAATCCAACCGACCCAACCACCACATCCCGCACATCCAATGCTACCGTCAATTCCGAAACTCGACGTGTTCGACGTCTCGGGGAGTCCAAGCAACGGACAGCTAATCCTCTTTTCCAAAAATGGATGTCGAGCGAGAAAGAGAGCGTAAAGGGGATAAGGAGTAAGACGAATTCCGAGAAGCTGTCTCAAAAAACAACTCCAACTGGAAGCTTTTCCTCTGGTTCCAGGAAGGACACGAACTCTAGTTCTGACTCAGAAGAAGATATCATAACGCCCCAATTTCGCCGGCAGCCTAGCAGGAGGATAAACCGAAGGATTATAGAAGATTCTGATGACAGCGATAATGGTGGCGAAGAAGGCTCTGGTTCTGAGAAGGAGACAGTGTTGAGGAGAGTACGACGACTCCAAAATGCCAAGACGAGTGCAGTGAAAGTGCCCGACATGGGCGCCAAAACCCAACTCTCGAAGGTTGACCTGAATACCAAATCCAAAGCCCTAGCTTTCGCGCGAGAGATTGATAGGGAAGCCGACACTGAAGGAAATCATGAAAAGGAAGACGCTGACGAACCGAGCGTTTATCAAACCGCGGATGAGAATTCCGATTCCGCCTCTGAGCCTGACTGGCTGAACGATTCTCCTGAAATTCCGACGAGAAAGGGGACAAGACAGCCCAGTAATCTACCACAAAGAGTAACCGGCGCAGGGGGTCGGTTGAAATCGATTAAAAATGTTCCGACTCTGCTACCAAAAGTGCCCGACGGTGTTACAGATGTTAGCAACAGCAAAATCAGCGACAACACCAAGAGACCTGCACCCGGTAGAGATTTTGCTTTATCTCGGAAGGCTAGTCAATGTGACCGACTAGGCATTTCGGGCACTAGCACAGCCTCTGACCTTGCAGATACCCTTTCCAAACTAAGACTTCAGCTCGAAGACTTTTCAGATGAAGATAGCAAGTTGTCCAGCAAGGACCTGTTCACTACCCCTCCCAGCAGTCCACCCAGAGCAACCAATCCCAAGGGCCTTATCTCTCCGAGCAAAAAGATTGTAATACCCAGGACACCCCACCATCCAAGTACAGACGCTTTTTGGAACCAAGACTTGGTGAATGATTGGAACGACCAGCACTCGCCACGCAAACTTATGCTTCCTCCTGTCACCAAGAGCCCTAAGAAGGCGAGCCCTAAGAAGGGCTCCAAAAAGGAGACCAAGAAATCCTTCGCCGCCAGAAAACACACGCTGGCTGAGGGTTTTCTGCTCGAGCTGGACAACAAGATCACTCAAGGTAGAATCGCCGAACTTGCTGAGTCCACGGGTGGTGTGAAGCTTGTGTGGACGAAGACACTCAACACCACAGCTGGCCGAGCAAGCTGGCGTCGTGAGACTACTCGAAGCACCCGGAAGGCTGATGGCGAGCAAACATCCGCGACGTATAAGCATCACGCCTCGATTGAGCTTGCTGAAAAGGTTATTGATGATGAGCACCGACTTCTCAATGTGATGGCCCACGAATTCTGCCATCTCGCCAACTTCATGGTCAGTGGTGTTACAACAAATCCCCACGGTCGTGAATTCAAGATTTGGGCGGCAAAGTGTTCAGCCGTATTTGGTGATCGTGGTATCGAGGTGACGACAAAGCACAGCTATGATATCGACTTTAAGTACATATGGGAATGTGAGGAGTGCTCAACTGAATTCAAACGACACTCCAAAAGCATTGACCCAAAGCGACACCGATGCGGCAGCTGCAAAGGATTGCTGATACAGACAAGACCAGCTCCCAGAGCGGCAGCAGGGAAAGCCCCGAGTCGATACCAGGTGTTCGTCAAGGAGCAGATGGGGATTGTGAGGGAGGAAAATCCTGGCAGTCCACAAAAGGTCTTGATGAAGCTCATTGCGGAGAAGTGGACGAGGCAGGAAGGTAAATCTGGAGGCAAAGGTCCTAGCAAATCGGGAGTCGAAAGAATTACTGAAACGTTGGTTGATCTAACGATTGAGAGTGAAGAATAAGTAAGGATATGATATGGCGGTCTTTTGCATCTTCAAATCGTACATCTCCAAGAGAAGACAAGTAAGGGGATATGTTAGATTTGTATCCCTACACGCAGTATTACAATTGCTGTAACACACCAGAGTTCGGTCTGCACGGACAAACTAACCTTATTGTTGATATCATTGAGAAAATTGAGAAGGCTCAGGCATTAGTTGGGAGTCAATATATATAAATATGTATAAATGCTATAATGACACAGACGATAATCAACTTATTTCCTATGACTTGTAAGAACATCTCATATATAGGTCTCCATGACATAACTGGCTTCTTTCTGTTTTGTTGTAATCCCTGATCAAATCTGTCTCCCAACTCTAAACTTAACCCCGTGATGGGCTACCCTGTATCCACCACCAGTAACCACTGCTTGTCAATCCAGGCTCACAGCATCTAATCGAAACTTGGCGTAAGAGATCACGCATGATTAATGTCACGATTATAGACGGGTATGCGAGAGCGCGGCTTCTTCATTATCCAGGCCATCATACTGCATTCATTCATTCATTTGTCCACCCACAAAGAAAATATCATCAATCGTGGTAGTCATGCCAGATTATCCTAGTTTCTCTGGCTTTATATATATTCTCTCAACACGAACGTACGCTCACTTGTTTGCATTCCCCTGTATTTAGGCGCCAAAGAGACCCCAGTCCTTGATCTTGAACGTCTCCCAAATTTTGGCTGAGTACTCGACGGCATCGCCAATCAGCTTACCTTGGCGTCCTAGCTCAAGGTCAACTTCCGACTCGTCGTATTCTCCCTTGATGTGTGGCACGTTGATGGTGATAAGAATGTCCGTCTTCTCCTTCTCGAGTCGTAGTAGTGTCAAGATGATAGCGGTGAAGTCGGGTGCAGAGGTTGTGTCGCGAGACTTGCTAACATGAGGGGTCTGGGTGGAAATGAGCGTGTAGGCGGGTGTGCCGCTGAACAATGTTAGTTGTCTTTCTCTATTGTGAGTATACTAAGGGGATGCACTTTAATCTGGTGAACTCGGTCTCGGCAGTGTTCCAGATCTTGACAGTGTCGATGTCCGATCCAACCATATCTTCGAGATGCGTCGTCATAGCACGACCGTCAACCTCGGGGCCAGAGCCAGAGCCTCCGACACGCTCGGTGATATCAAATATGATACTGGTGAAACCATCTTGGTCGATCCAAACTTCCTGGTTATCGGGCACTTGTCGCAACTTGCTGCAAAAGCAGAGAATCAGCACAGGAACAGGCTCTGGGCGCAAAGAGATGTACTACGAACCTGACGTCGGCGAACTTGGCGGGCAGGTCGCAAGTGATCGCACCACCGTAGAGAGGTGTATTGACGAATTCGGGCATCTTGGAGAAGTGAGAGCGGTTTTTTGGAGGGCTTGTCGCAAACTTGGTGATGGGTAATCTTGGTGTACGAGGGTAGCTGCGATTTAAATCAGGTGTTAATAGCTACCTAGGTAAATATTTGTTGGGTTTAAAGCAGGATCAAGTTTAGTGTAATCGCCCGTATTAAAACAGCAAATCTTGGCAGTGAGTGTTACCAGGAAGGAAGGAAATGGGCGCCTGAAAGTGGGCGACCAGCGATACCATGCAGATCATGGGCCTGTATGTCTATACTATTATGCCTTGCCTTACAACAACCCGCTTAGCTTGGGTTTGGAGGGGCTGAGGTGACCCCGCTGTGAGAGGCATGACGTAAAAACCAAGACGCAGAAGCCTCACTGAAACATCTACAAAGAACACCAGCGTCAAGCTGCGTAGAAGAAAGAACCGTCACCAAGCTTGGAAGAAAAAAATTCCAAAAACTGAAAATCATTATTAAGTGACACGTAACGATATTCTAGGATGTATCCAAAAACGAAATGACAAAAATTCGAACCTAGAGATTCTAGATGAATGGTTTCCAAAGATTAGATGAATGGAGTCTGTTGGGCCAATCCCACGGTCACATCTGGTAAAAGGCAAGAGGTGAGTTCGATGGGAGGTCCCACTCCGATAAAATGCTTTGCAATTATGACTTATATACCCTATCTCCCAAATAGTCACAGCCAATCACAGCATAACTCAACGACCCCTCAAGAGCTCCAGAGCTACCTACCTAGGTACGTAGCACAGTTACCTCATATAATTTGATCGATCTCGAATTGCTATCGATATCTGTCTTTTGCTTCTCCTTCTTTTTTGCTCTCTATCCGCGACCAACATCTGAACATACTGCAAGATGTCAAACTGTATTTTCTGTAAAATCATCAAGGGTAAGAGCTAGAGAGCTTGGCAGGGTGGTTGCGTGAAAGTGAGCGGGGAGGAGCAGAGGGGAGAGAGTATGTCGCGGGCGTTCATCTATTAACAATGTTGATGTTTGTTATGTCTCAAATATAGCTGACTTTCTATTTGATAGGTGATATCCCTAGTTTCAAGCTCTTCGAGAGCCCTAAGACTCTTGCCTTCCTTGACATTGGACCTCTCAGCAAAGGCCACGCTGTACGTTCGAAACTGCCAGCGTCACGAGCTCGCTGACTCGATATAGCTTGTCATTCCCAAGTACCATGGAGCAAAGCTCGCTGATATCCCTGATGAAGACCTCGCTGAGGTTCTGGTAAGTTGAAGGGTCCGTCATGCCTGATGACCAGGTATTGACTGTGCGCGTAGCCTGTTCTCAAGAAGATCGTCAACGCGACTGGCGCCACCGACTACAACATCCTTCAGAACAACGGTCGCATTGCCCACCAAGAAGTTGATCATGTGAGTCCGCTTCACTGTCTCAGCTGTATCGATGCTGACATGAAAATAGGTTCACTTCCACATGGTCAGAACTCCGTTTCTACACCTCGACAGAACTATAGCTAACAAGTGCCTAGATCCCCAAGCCTAACAAAGAGGAAGGCCTGGGTGTTGCCTGGCCCACTAACCCTGCCGATATGGAACAGCTCAAGGCCTACTGCGAAGAGATCAAGTCGAAGATGTAGAAGGGTTGTATCAAAACTGTGGTAGCCGCTATCAGTGCAAGTTTTGGTTCTTAAGAAGCCCGTTTAGTATTATAGTCAACGTGCCAGGTATCGCCCTGCGCCCACGAAATCAATATGATTGTCTACAGCCCGCGTCCCTATTGCACTTCGTTCGTCTAATCTAAGTCATCGGCAGACGTGCTGGCCGTAGCAGTTGGAGGCTTTAGTGAGTACCAGTCGGTGTTGCCACCGCTCTGGATGGCTCCCTGTCTGTCGTACAGTGTTCGCGCTCGGATGTACGGGTCAAGATGCCAGTAGTCCTCTTTTAGTGCTTTGGCAATCTTCTCACGTTCAGACTTGATCTGCTTGCCTTGTTCACCCTCGGGGTGACGAATCCATTCTCGAGTCGCTTGTTCAAACTTCTTGACCAACTCTTCGCGCTTGACAAGGAGGCGGTCCCGCGTTTGCGTGTCCTTCATCTTGTCGTTCTCGCCAAGGCTGGGCTCCACATACTTGTACTCCCAATTCTCATCGCCCTCAAGTTCCTTGATCAAGTGGTTGGGTGCAATAAAGTTTTCAAGCTCGGATCGGTTGTTGGTGAAGTGCACCTTGGCCGCCACGACAGGATCGAGCCAGCCACGAATGACCTTCCAAATGCCTAGTTATATTGTTAGCCTATAAACATCTGCACAATATTGACTGCCTTACCTTGGAACAACCAAGGAGCCTTGTGGACCAGAACGGCACCAAGAGACTCTGGATAGTTGGCCTCGAAACACTTGATCATAAACTTAACAGGAGTGTAATCCATGTTGGCCATTGAGAAGCCCGTCATGTCAAACACGATACACTACATGTTCGCATTAGAAGTTTGTAATATGCGATATATCAGAGATGACTTACAGCGGTGTCTACAGGAGGCTGGAGGGTCATACGGGCTGTCTCGATGATGTAGACGGTGTACTTCTCCAAACTCTCTTCACACTCTTGACCAGCCTTGTGAAGGCGAACTCGAACAACGCAGATAGGTCGGCCTTGCTTATCGGTGCCGTGTAGGAAACTCTTGCCCATCCGAAGTTGCTTCATCATGTCGGCGCTGACTTGCTTGGTCGCCGAGTCGGTCTTCTCATCCTCAACCGCAAAAGCATCGCCGTTCTTCATGATATCGTCATCAACCTTCATGTCGTTGTGTCTCCAATTCATAGTCGCGATCAACATGACAAGGGCCTTCTCAACGTCCCATTTTCGTGCGCGGAGAAAGCGTAGAACCAGAGCATCAGGGTGATCATGCTTGACCATACTCCATATAGTGTGGCGAATAGTCTCAGGTGTCTCCTTGGCAAGCGTCTCGTGGAACTGCTTGGTCTCGTTATACTTGTCCTCATCGGCAGACTCAGTTGGTGTCGAAGTACCGGATTTGCCCTTCTTGAACATGCCGAACCCTCGCTTCTTCTTCTGATCAGCATCAGCCGGGCTTGTCTCTTCCTTTGGCAACAGGATCTCTGCGTCAGGGCCCTCCTCGTCGGAAACCCCGGTAAGTTGGAAGACAGCGACCCATAGTTTACGAAGTTTTTCCTCTTGTTCAGGGGTAAGATTTCCCGGTCGTCCAGGGGATACTTGAAAAGACATAACTTCAATTTCTTCTTCGATCTCTCCAGGTAGTGCCGGGTTGTTGGAGCTCCTCGCAGGCCAATCTGATAGAGCGAAGACTGCTGCAATGACTGCTGCAGCAACAATAACAACAGTAGAGTGAAGCAAGTTAGCTTGGAGCGGGAAGTTGCTACTTGGATCAAAGCTAGTGGTGTCGGGGGAGGCTGTGAAGGACCTCTTGACGACAATAGTTGAATATTCGAGAGTCTGAAGACCAGTCGGTTGTATTCTTGGGCTTATAAGATACCTCGCAGTTACAAGACTCCTGGTGAAGACAGGGATTCCTCGTGACTTGGTAAGGGGAAGGCTCAGTAAGCTGGAGGGAAGGACAGATGACCGCAACTGAATGTGGCGTGCTAGTGAGTGGGATGAACAGGTAGATGGGTTATACGAGCATAAGGTTCGTCTCAATTGAGCCCTCATAGGTGAAGGAATGGGTTGGGGGGAGATACAGAAGAATCCAATTGCACGCGCGTAAATATGCGCCGCAAAAATTAAGTCGATGGATGTTGTCGTTTATGGGGATTTTAGAATGCGGGACACCCCTTCCTGGCGTCGTATTGAGCTCCACCAATCCTCGAGGCTTTGTAGGGACGAAGGGCAGCAAATCCTTCGAGTGATCTCAAGGAGATGAAGGCGCAGATGCCAGCAATTGTTCGAGACAGAATAAGAGATAAGAAGATACAAGTGTATGTAAAGGCCAACCAGTGTATTTTGAGGGCGTGTGCGGGATTGAAAGACATCGGTCCCGCGGTTCCAGTTGGAGTGGACGGGTCACGTATCGACTGACGTAGGGGAATTGCTAGTGTCCGGAGTAATCGGGAACAAAAGGCTGGAGGCCTATTGCTATCAGAATTCACTATGAGCTAAGAGCGAAATCAAATCCTATATCCACAGATCCTACTGGGCCAGGACACATTATGATTCTGCATGTATCATGGCGGAAGGATTTTCTCTTTTTCATTATAAGATGACTGGCGTGGTAGATGTGGTTGTGTAAGTCATTACCCTACCTACTTGGTTCCAGAAAAGTTAGCCTCCGAGATTTAGGATACAAAAATAAAAAGCCTAGAAGGCCTGACATAACTAGCATGAACTGACATACTTATTTCGTCTCTTCTGCTTCTAGCGGTCAATTTTCCTGACACCCTTGATGCTTAGTAGGTACGTAGTAGGTACCTAGCCGGAAGGCAACGTAGACTGGGAGGAACACTAGAGGATGCGTCTTTTTCCAAAATTCCATCGCCCAGGGTCTCTAGGAGTGAAATTTGCATCTTCAGCTCTGATATGTTGCTGCTGGTCTCCTGTATTGTCTCCGACTATTATCCACGAGATTCCGTTAGACTCACGCGACACGTCAGTGAGTCTAGGTTAAGCGCGGAAGATTTGGATATCCTATTTGCGAAAATTACATATTGAATAGTTCCAAGAAAGTGCATCGAACAGGAGCATCGTAATACCATTAGTGCGCCGGAATATACTTGTTATTTTATTTTGACAGCGACAGGCGGTATAACTGAATCTACAAGTGAATCAAGGACAGGTAGCTATCTCATTCTACCTTGACAGCTGTCGTGTCGTGAGAAAGCCACATCCACTAGCAGCCACAGTTCGAAAAGAATGCGGGGACGCCACAAGTGACATGTTTGTTGACTTTCTGGCAGTCGCGCGACTTGACAACTGCGAAACTGCGTCTGCACTCTTGTCTTGGGGAATATTTTCGAGCAAATCGGGTTTAATACATAAGAGAGCCTGAGACAGCACATCAAGATGTCAACTACACCCAAGGACGCCGCCAAGCGGTCCAACTCCCGTTCTCGGACTTCCAGACCTACGACCCCTCTTCGACCCTCGTCACGATCTTCTTTTCGCGACTCTGCACGCGGCGCTAGAGATCATGATGCGCCGTTTCCGTTGAACGCATTCGAGCCGGCCTTTGCCGAGCTTTCCGACGCCATGGCTGATCTCGAAGCGAATATGATGCACTTTCAGCTCATGCACGAGAGCCTGGCGAGATTCAGCGAGTCGTTTGCAAGCTTCCTTTATGGATTGAATATGAATGCTTTCTGTGTCGATTTCCCTGAGGTATGTCTGCATAGTCTATTCTTTCATTCCTTATACTTCTACGGAAGCTGATACCATTCAATTGACAGGGGCCAGCTCCTGAATCATTCCGTCGAGACCGAACCAGACAAGAGCAACCAGCCGTAACCCCATCGAAATCCGAGGCTGACGCAGAGATGACATTTATGTAAGATCCCCCGAAAGATTTTTTTTTATCACATCATGTTCTGACTAGTGGCAGGACCACGGATGGATCATTCGTTGAGAACCCACCAACGACTACCAAGTCATCCAAGTTCACCACGCCAGAGCCTCCAAAACGACAATCACGTCTGCCTGCAGCTCCGGGTCGAGGAACAGCGGCGCGAGGTAGATCGACACGGGGAGTCGGACAAGGCCGGCCCAGTGGGCTTGCCAGGGCGCGCGGCCGAGGCGTGAGGTGAATACGATGATAGTCAACAGAAATAAACCGAAACGCCAGTTGCGATGCCGTGAAAACCAAGCCTAGCTCCGATACGCCTCCAAAGCACACATCGCATTTTCAGTTCCCCATAGAAGATATCGAGATCGTATACGTTCAAGCATCCATGGCAATATCGTCGTCTCCATCGGCTAAGGTGCTCTTTTGGTTGCCGTTGTCTGTCCGCAAGCCGACAGCCGCCTCGGCCTCCTCTTGAGTATAAGGCCCTTCGGCGATCTGCTTGAGTCTGCAGGAGAGTCAACTTATGGACAAAAAACTAGAATGTATACTCGTTGTTATCAGAGAGTAGCGTACCTTCGCTTGTGAGGCTTTCCCTTTTGATGCGAAACTAGGGTAGAATCCGTATCAAACCACTTGGAGCACTCAATGCAATAGTGGCGTCCAAGACCGGGAAGATCCTCGGCAGCCTTGGTCTCCATGAATTGCTTCAGGTGCTTGGGAGACAGCATATCGGCCTTGACTTGATCGACATCTCGAGTCTTGCGTCGGGTCTTGGTGATTGTTCGCTTATTTGTGACACCCATGTTTTTTCCGTGATAAAGGACTTGGAGGCTCTGAATATATGCCGTCTGCTGTTGATTTATTTGTTTCTTCAACTTCAACACTTAGTGGAGGTTGGTGATTTTCAGAAAAAGTTTTGGTGGAGATCAATCAACTGATAAGATATGCGGGGCTATGAAATGCTAGCCACGTTTGGTGCATGGCTATGATCATGGTGCCACCACAGAACTCAACACTTACCTGCCAGCCTGCCTACCTACTGTACCTTGGTACAGCCCCCAAGGGTAATAAAGGGCAATTCGGATACCTAGACTGCAATTGGCTACATCTGGTCGATTGGCTCCAATCAAGTCCTGGCAGTTTAATAAAAAGGTCATGGCCTCCCAGAAATAGAAAACCTGGGGAAGATTGGATTATTGATCGCTTGTATAGCATATCGAGCCACATCGTCCGTATGTCTCGTTTACGCCTGGCCTATGCGATAACAGACATATTCGTTGTAAGCTTATAGAGGTCTTGCTTGATACTCACTGGAGGCTTGCAATACCGCCTGAACGAACCTGTTATGTCCATTTGTGATAGAATGACTTGTTCGGGCAGGCCTGGCTAATATTATGAAGTGCTGGGTGTCAGGCATGGCCACATGCCCAGCTATCATGGACAATCCTCAGAGTATCAGAAGAAATGGCCGAGGTGTGGATGAAAATATCAGTCGGCCATTTGATGGCAATTAGACTACAGGCTTATTTAGTGTATTTATTTTTTGTATCCTAATGCTTAGAGGTCATTTTTTCTGCCATCCACTAGACTTGAATGGACTTGGAAACACACGGCAGACAGCGGGTCGGGTCTGGGGCTCCGGCTCCAGGATTTACATCGGCAATGAGCAGACATCAAGATTCAAACCATTCCCGCGAAGGTTTGCAAGGTCGAATGGGTGTTCCTGTTTTCAATTAGAGTGTATTATACCCAAGGTCAGTTTTGGGGCCACATGAGTGTTAGTGGTTGAATCTGTCCACCTTGCAGGTCCCACGATGGGGCTGAAAGCTAGCACCAAAGAACTGCAGAGGCCCCAAGAACTGACAATGGAAATGTAATTGTCTTATCTGTTATTGGGCAACATATATGGATTGGGCGGTCTGCGGCATGATATTTGGCAGAAACGCAGTCGGGAGGACGTACGCGCAGTGACCTAGGGGGGTGTGGTTTCGTGAGAACTTCATCTTGATCCATTTTAAGGGTTACCCCAATTTCTTTACGTTCACAGATGAAAAAAAGGAACCGAGAAAGATAACTTTTGACCATATTTCTCGGCGACCGAGTACCAAGACCTCGGGCTTTCGCACATGCGAAGATCATCTAGCGGCGACCGAAGATAAAGCCGCTGGCCCGAGGCTCCGCCGTGGTGCAACCCTACGTAGTAGTTACAAAGCGATTCAGTATTTTGCCCAAGCAGACTGCATCGTTTGAATGAAAGACCGCACCGGGGTCTTTGAAGAAAGACTAGACCCTTTCCGAATCATGATGCGGGAAATTGTTCATCGCCGGGGCCCACGCCGTAACGGATGGTGCTGCGATGTCCGTAACGCCCGGGAATACTGGGCAGAGCAGAATCCAATGCAAACCAGTCGAGAGCTTAATCCAGGTGAACCGTCTCTGGTCAAGCAAGAGATGCCCTAGCATCGTAGACAACTCACATGCGGATAGACTCTTAGGCCCTCAAACCAGACTGAGTTAGGTTGTCTGGTTGTGTAGAGACAGAGGGAACTGCAAGTCTTGAACCCCTCGCAACGAAGCAGTATACTATTTTCATTTCAGGATTGGAGTCGTTACCCACTTGCGTCAACTATGGACTTTCTAGGCCCATGGATCGAACTACGTTCGTATCTCGCCTAATGGATAATTCTAGGTATCTTCGTAATACGGAATTCCTCACAACTCATCAATACCACTTCTTTTCTTGTTCGTTTCATCAAACATAATATCACTCACTCTTACTTGTTGGTCGCCGAGCCCAATACGGAGAGGCGGATGTCGCTCGTAACGTCGAACCCAGCCGAGGAGGTCCGTCCACCTCCGGTCGGTATCCGGGGCAAATCTTGGGCTGGTGCCCGGCTAGTTCAAAAACCAGTAGTTTTGACGTGACCAGCGTTGCTGGGGGAGGGGGGTTAGACAGAGG